>WNYA01002987.1:0-30954 GCA_019512145.1 Engystomops pustulosus | reverse complement strand
CCCGTTACTAGCATGGTGTACCTAATAAAGTGGCCGGTGAGTGTATAAAATAAGACATTACAGAGTAATAACAGTCATATGAAACAATAGGGGTGAGGTTCCTGCTCGCAAGGGCTTAGTCTATGATTTTTTTCTTACCATTCATTCACAGAGCTGTATGAAGGTTTGTCATCTGTGGGACAAGTAAGGCCACTTTCATTGTACACTACAAATGCTCCCACCCCTTGCGGCGGATACGTCCATTGATATATTCGGCAGGAGGCTGCATCATGCAGCCACATGGGCAGAAATGTCCTGTGCCTGCCCCCTCCACCAGTGGCCGCGCCCATATGACGTGAATTAGGTGTAGCCTTAAAAATAATATAAATTTTTTGCAGTGCACAAGAAATTGCGGTTATTTCAGTGCTTCTATGCAAAAATGTGGTTTAGAAGCACTGATGAGCCGTTTTTTTCTGTTGGCACAATCACAGAAATGCCAAATTTATACAGTTTAATTAACACAGCGTGAGGATACTCTCTAAGTAGTCCAAGTGCCACTACACTCCTAGATCGCCATAATCAAACACATAGTATCAACTTTTTTTTATACTTCAGTGTACAGAGTTGTGGGGTTTTTTGTAGGACAAGCTGAAATTTTTATGGCTGTATGTATGAGATTTTGATAACTTTTTATTAAAATTTTTATGTATTGCAAAAAGAGTCTTTTTATTGCAGTGTACTAAAAATTTAAGCCTCCAGTAGGTTGTGATACTAGTTGTCATATGGGTATATCTTTAAATATAAACGGGTTTTAGGGAGTCTATATAATCATAACTTTTGTGTATGTTAGTATCAACAGGACTTTGAATAATGAATTTCCATTCCAGAATTGTAGCTGGACTTTGACTACTCTGGTGCACTTTCTTGTGAGATATTTTGGCTGAACCCAGCTCAGCCTCTCTGCTCTGAATAAGTGCAGGAGCAAGATTCTGGTTAGATATTACAGAAGGGGGAGGGGCTAGGAAGCCTTTGGAATGCAGAGATCAAATAACACAGTGTGAAGATACTCTCTAAGTAGTTCAAGTGCTGCTACAATCCTAGAATATAAATACATTTTTAGTCATGCTGTTACTGTATCAAAACACATAGTTATAGGTATAGTTATACAGCAATGATCTTGGAGAAGCAATTTTTGCTGGCCATCAATCTGGGATGGGTCTGAATGTCATTTCTAAACAATTCTAATGTTCTAAATTCTAACAATTTCTAAACCTTTTTCATCATTTTTACATTCTATCTACACGTTTGCTTCAGTTACTACCAGTATAAAGCATGGCCCTGTTATAACATGATCTGCTTCTAGTGGAATTTCACACAGTTTATTATGTGAACAGTGCAGTGTGTAGTTTTTACAGTCCAAGTCATGTTGATTTATAAACTTAAAATATATCACAGAATTTAAATATACCTGCTCTGTACATGTGTTTCTCTTTTTGTTCTTGTAGACAATTCAGATGTCTGTTGTGTGTTTGTATTCATATAAGTGTTCATGGTCAGGTTGCAGGATTTTGTGTCTGGCATTGAGCAGTATGTAGGACACAGGAGCAGTACTGGATTGTCACTCCTGAATTCTCTATGTGTATATATATGGCCTTATTGCACACCAACTGCACAGATAGTATTTATAGCAGGCAGCTGGAGAGGAGGGAGTTTTCCAGCATTTTCTGCTGCTTCTGCATTCCTGGGACCTTCCAGATTTCATTCATTTTCCATTTCCCTTGAGCTGCCGCTTTCTTCTTTCATCCTTGGAAAGGAAGCATAAACTTCCAAAAGTCTGGCCTGTGATATTGTGCATCAAATCATCCTTCATCCTTTAATATTCTAAAAATATTTGACTTTTTTAATATCTCTCTGTATGGATTGTGTTTATTCCACAGTAAACATGCCTTTATCTGTGATTTATTTGATAATCACGTGTTATTAGCGTGACACATTTATTTAGCATATACACATTCATACCGATTTTCACTCTAGGGCTGTGGGATCAGCGTCATAATAATATTGACCGACTATGGCTTCACAAACATATAATATATTATAAATATTATGAAATTTCCTTTAAATGTATGTTTTATTCCTGATGTAAGGATTTAGTCCAGGGGTGAGCAACATTTATTGGTCCATATATTATATTCTCATATTGCTCAACTTTAAGGGGCTGCATCATTAACCAGCACCCTGGATGCACCAACATCCACGGTATAGGTCAAAATGCTACCCCAGAAACCAAATACTGCATTCAGGGCAGACAATAATAGTGCATACCCGAGAGCAGATAATTATAGTACTTGAGACCCCAGAGCAGTGCTGCCAGCATCAGGACCTAGAGCAGTACAGTACAGCTTACAAGTACTTACCACTCCTTGGTCCTCTCCTTTATGTTCTGCCAGTGTCAGGAGTCAGGAATTCTCTCCTGGAGTGACCAGGAAAACAGTAATGTGGAGCCTGAGCCTGTCACCATTTTGTTGGAGCTCGAAGTTTGGCTTGCAGATTCCACAGCCCTGTTCCACTATATCCTATGGCAGTGATGGCAAACCTTTTAGAGACCAAGTGCCCAAACTACAACAAAGACCCTCTTATTTATCGCAAAGTGCCAACACAGAAATTTAATTTGTGATTTATACTCCCTTCTCTGTCACAGTTTTCATTGATAGCAGCACCTGAGGACACCAATAAAGCAGAAAATAGTCCCAGGTAGAGCTGTCACTTTATAATACCTCTGTGCACAGCAAGTCCTGGGCTGTCTGGGACTGCAGGAAGATACCTGGAGTCATCTCTGGTGATGGCCTGAGTGCCCACAGAAAGGGCTCTGAGTGCCATCTCTGGCACCAGTGCCATAGGTTAGCCATCACTGTCCTATGGGATTGTTCCATTGTTTTCTTTTGTCATTACCTTCATCTCTGCGCAGTTGCTGGGATTTTATTTTTCTTTAATTGCAGATGTGCTAGTGACCTACATTTGTACTTCAGGCATCAGACAGAGTTGCAGACACAAGCACAGCTCCCCTCCCCCTAAAACCCAGTTTGAGAATATTTTAGGTAAGGGCTCCTGAATCGGCTGTAGACTGCGAGGGGTTTATGCTTGATCCTTCCGCCATCTGCTAAGCAGTACTCCTACTCCATATACTGTCCGTCTAGTGCTTGTAGCTCTTCGTGTCTGGGTTTGCAAGTGTAGAACACATGAATCTGCAGCTAGTAAACAAATACATGCTTTCAGAAATCTTTATCTTAGGTTTCAATAAGATGGAGGCAAATAATGAACACACACCCACATAAATATAATATATATGTGTGTGTATGTATAATGTCTGCAGTAGGGATGAGTCATAGAGTAGTGGTAATGGGATGATCTCTTCTGAAAGCAATGACATCACCATTCAATTTATAGAAAAGCTTATGGATGACTTAGTCCTTTATCATTTAGAAATCATAAGGGGTTGGGGGTCAGCTGGAGTCCTCCATTTCTTCTAAGGGGACAAAACAAACTACTACAACAGTACATTATAAAATAATTAAAAGTTTATATATGATTTTATGGGCAGCATTATGCTAGTGCTTTACTAAAACCGAACATCTACCCAATGAAGGAAGTATACTTGACACATGACACCCCCTAACCAGCCCGCTGATCCTCATAGGGACCCATCAGTCAGTCTAAACTGCATTCAGACTAGAAGAGCATTTAGGATTTCTGCATTCAGGATCGAGCCCTACATAAGCAAAATGCCCACAGTAGGACAATTTTCCAAATATATACATTTCCATAGACCACATTTTTTTTTCTCTTTTAGATGTTGCACTACATATTTCCATTGGCCTGCAGCCGTATGTTGCGAGTACAATGTAATTATATGAAATATTGCTCTCCTCTTTATTTCCCTGGATCAAGACACTAACAGACTTTTCTGCATTCTCTTAATAGCCTCCCAAATTAGATTTCTTTCTAGGAACTATACCCCAGTGATCATTAAGACTCACAGTGCTCACATATACAGCAGAGGATTCTGTTATTTAAACTTTTTATAACATCATGTATTATATTCTAGTCACATCCAGAGCTGCATTTAGAGCTTTGTAGATTGCAGTACTCTACTTGACAAATTTACCCCTAACAACAGGGTCGGCTTCTGGTTTTAGTAGGCCCCTGGGCGACAGAGCCTCAGTAGGCACCCTTTGCAGTGAACTCGCATGGCAGCATTGAAAATTCAGAAACTAAAGTATTCCTAAAATATTCCCTAGTTTATCATACAAAAAAGCCCCTTCATGGTTATTTTATATACAGCCTCCTTATGGTCATTTTATATAAAGCCACCCTCACCCACTATGGATTCATTAGATACAGCCCCTCTCACCCCATGAATTCCTTTTGTACAGCCTTATCTGGGCCTCCCCAGGTGCTCTGCGCCCCACAGTTGCCCAGGTATGCCCAGTATTTGCACCAGCCCTGCCTAACATTAGAGGAACTATAAATGGATAATTCAGGGAGGGGATGTTCTGGAGAATCTTCTGGTCCAGATTCTGTTTTGATATTGCTCCTAGGATGTGAATGACAACTTCATGCAGTCTATTTGTATACATACAAGCTGTACATGGTGCTGCCAAGATGTAGTAACTTCCATTGTTCTCTGCACTGGGTTTTCACATCAAGCCACTTCTACAAATAGTTTATAGTCATGAGGCAACATTACCCACTCCTTGCTACGGTTTTATCATAACTGAGGGTTATGGAAACCACTCAGATTTCTAGTGACTTGTGGTTATTGAAATTCC
This sequence comes from Engystomops pustulosus, assembly GCA_019512145.1. Classification (NCBI taxonomy): domain Eukaryota; kingdom Metazoa; phylum Chordata; class Amphibia; order Anura; family Leptodactylidae; genus Engystomops; species Engystomops pustulosus. The sequence continues at coordinate 26,146 of WNYA01002987.1, read as the reverse complement.
CTCAAGGCCTGGAATGCAGCTGTCTCTGAATGGGTTAAGGGGCTGGCTGCAAGAACCAGACCGCGCTTAATACAATCAGAGTGGAGTCGATGGTTTCCGCAGCCTCTCGCCGCTGCTGAGCGTTTAATTATAAGTGAGGTGACAGATCTCAAGAAACTTTTTATTCTTTTGTTTGCAAACAAGAGTTTCTAATTACAACTCGGCAAAGTAGAGATCCAGTGTGGCCGACACTGCCGGTTGAAACATCTTTCCACATTCCTATTTTTTACCATGGCACCGCACCAAGGCATCTACACAGCAATGCTGTTACCCGATGTGCACTACCAATTGAATCCAGATACAGCAAATCCTCAGTAATAGATTACTAGAGGCTTCTTCATTGGTTGGGACATACAGAATATAAAGGAAATTTGCCACCAGATTGTACACCAATAAACTACCATTTCAGACCCCTATCTTCAGTGCTATAGAACCTAGAAACATGCTTTTGATGCAGAAAGAGGAGATTCCTATCTTTAATATGACACCAAAAGCATATTTCAGGTGAAGATAGGGGCATCTGAAGTGTCACTCCCCTGCAGCCTGTAAACTTGACTCATGTAGTTATGACTCTTCTCTGCTCATTTTCATGTGGCTTTGGAGGAGATTTTTATCAGGTAAACAAGTGAAGGAATTCTAGAAAGGACATTTTATATCCTACCTGAGAGTGCCAGGTAGGAGAGCCAGGTAGTAGTTTAGTGGGGTAAAAGCTGTTGACAAAGTCCCTTTAAGGGATAGTTCAATCCAGTATATGGCGCCACAAATATTTGTGATGTGTGTATAGATTTGTTGATTGAAGATCTTGGCTGCACTACAATATCTATCTACAATGGACTCGTATATCTGTTTTTTTTTTGTTCTGGGTCCATTTGCTGTAAGCGTCAAATCGGTTATGTCAGATTTATTCATTGTCCTTTGGTCCCCGTCAGGCTGTTCTATTTCAGTATTGCTTTTTTCTCTGCTGGAATATTCCGTGCAGAAGAATGCGGTAAACGAACATGTATCTTTTAAACCCTGTGGCCTACGGATGGAATATTGCCCTCCTATTGTGCCCCATATTAGGTAAAGACTTTCTTTTGTGGCATGCTCACAAGATAATGTCCCCAAATTTACCTCTGATGCCCACTGAATGTCCCGTTGAATCTGAGACTGGGGAGATGTACTGTAATTATATACCAATGTTAAATATTCAGGTTGTCCAAAGGGCTGTTATTACTGAGTAGTTGACCACAGGACCCTTCTTCTGGGGTTGGATAACACCTTGTTAAATGACATACGGTTGGCGCTGACAATGAGTGGTATAATAATATGATGCAGTCTGTGATTATTATAGCATGGAGTCCTTGATGCTCTGAATGAGTCAGATATAATTGGAAAAAGTGAGGAGCAGCGTTTGGAAGGAATCGTACACCTCTGGCTTTCTCTTTTGGATACAGAATGTTCGCTGTGAGTCACCATTATCCCTAATCCTTTCAAACCCATCCTCTGCAGCTGCTTCCATATCCCCCGGGGAGGGGCGTTATCGCCTGGCAACCAAGTGCCAGGGTAATGTGTTTCTGTAGTGGGTTCTATTTATACCCCCCACCTCCGTCCACCATGTGCCTCTGCCCTGAGTGTCCTGCTGTGCACGGCCTGATCAGTTCACGTCATTGTAAAGAGATAATATACAATTCTTTCTTGTATCACATTATGTACAGTCAGTAGCACAGTCCTGTGTTGATATGGGGGAAATTTATCACTGCCACCGTTTTCTGGCGTAGAATCGGTGAAATAATCGCAAAGCGATGATGCTCAATCTCCCATACAGTTTGTATGTTTTTCCCAAGTTTTTTTGGGCTTTCAATAGGTACTTTTTCCCACACTGCAGACGTTGAGTTTTTCATTTGTTTTTCTTACTAAATTGATCCTGTTGGGTTATCTGTGATCTTGTGTGATTAAGGAGCAGTACACATTTTTGTCATTTTGTCATCTTTTTGCTGTTTTTTATAGTATTCAATTCATTTTTCCCTCTCTCTGTGGGTCAGATAGTAGTAGAGTTAGGCCTGTTAAACATGTTGCAGCCCATGCATAAGTGCCATATGTCGGTACGATCCCAAAGAAAGGAATATAATGCAAGGACATTCCCTCTGCCGGCTGAACAGCCGTGCCAAAACTGTATTAACTACAGTTACTCTTTTACCCTAAAAGGGCCCATAAGTCTACATTCACACCTCGTTTATTCCCGATGTTATTCTCCTGTGATGGGATGCGATGAATTGCTGCTGCCAATATATGAGGTATAAAAGTTGATGGGTGGTTTGGGTGGCTATAGGCCCCTAGAAGCCATATTCATTACTGTTCACTATGGTGATGCGTACGTCTGCAGTGGACTGTATATAAGGGCCTTGAGGCAATAACAAATTTAGTTAATAAGGTGCACAAACCAACTCCAGAACTGGATTCTTCACAGTTTTCTAGATCTCTGCTTGCTAGCATTCACAGGAAGCTTCATTGTTTACTTCCTGTGGATAACAACCAGCCCATAGTCATGTGATGTCACACGGGTGCAGGGCTCTTTATATCACACAGCTCTGATTACGGTCTGCCATGGTTTACAGCTAATAATGATTGTCACCAAGTCATGACGGGGGTACATTTACCATTAGAAATGAGATGTAAGAGATGCTATGTTATTTTTCCTTTTAGGAACACCATTACAAGCAATGACATGTAACATACTCTCCTTCAATCAGTTTTGTGATAAAGAATTTTTGTAGTTTCTCTCCTTGAACTGTAAGGGGTTTATTAAACCAAATTTATGGCTCATGTTTTCTTAATTTTCTCCATTGTTTCTTGTTTTGTCAAATTTGAAGACATAAGTAAAGTAATGACAGATCTTATTGGAAGTGCATTGTCTGGCAGTGAAATGACATTGATCATCCCCTGTGCCTGTCTGGCAGCATGTGCTCGCAGGAGTCAGCACTCTCAGGATACGTGTATAATTGGCAGCTAGGAGTCAGCAGTCCAGCTGCAGTTTTTATGTCAAATTGGGTTCTTGTGTTATTTCTTTTATAATGTTTATAACCTTCAATTTTTATGGGAAAATATTCACATCGGAAATGCATTCAGTCTCAAATATGCTTAAGTAAGTGACACAGATTTCATATCCCTGTGGTAAAACTAATTTTTATATACCAAACAACAGGACACAGATCTATCAAGGTTTTTTGTGGAGAATACTCACCGACATTATGGTGACCATTATATGTATGATGGAATATTGTCGTTTGTTATTCCATCGAGGTTATACAATCAATACTTCCTATGAGTCTATTTCATCCCCATACCAAAAAGTTTGATCAAAGCAAACCACTAAATCATATCCTATTTTCTTGGTGTATGTTAGAACATAAAATGTGACAAAATGCGAATAAGGTTTAAAGTCCTCGAGTTTCCTGTCATTGACCCTTCATATTGTTTTGCCTATAGATAATGTAGATCCAAGCATTTCTTTTATATCTCTAATGACTCCCTTACGTGTTCTTTCGGGCTAAAAGGGCAGTGTCTGAAATAGAGCTTACAGTTTGGCAAGTACGGCTATTTCTGGTGGAGCGGAGATTTCCAGGGAATCACAAGGACACTACATCTGTTAGGAAGCTTAGCACATACCAGGTGGCAGCCTGATCCCTGTGCCCGTCCATCAATTCCCGGTAGACCTTGTCTTACCTGCCCTCGTTTTATCTTCTTGACAGTGAATATTAATTTTTTAAGTATAAGTCTGGTCACATTGTCATTAAAAATTTTAAACTGTTCAGGTAGATAGTAACTCTTTATCCTGGTATTTTACCCCTGGTTTTACTTTTACCCATATAATTATGATTACACTACACCAAAAACATCCCACCTGCTATGGTACAATATGCAGTGAGGGTGCCATGTATGTGAAGCAATGGGTGAACCATAACCACTGGATGTGGGCCCATGGTTATCATTGTGGCCTTCAGCTGAGTGTCTAGGTAGTGGAATTGTCATGTGTCATGGTCACAAAGTATTGATGTTAACCCCTTCGTGTCTATGCCATTTTAGACCTTTAGGACCAGGCCTGATTTTTAAAATTTGCCCTGTGTCATTATAGGAGGTTATAACTTTTTGACACTTTAACATATCCAGGGGATTTTGAGATTGTTTTACCGTCACACATTGTACTTCAAAGTAATATTCAAATTTTGATGATATCTTTTGTGTTAAGTTATGAAAAAAACTTAAATTTGGCAAAAATTTCTAAAAATTCTTCATTTTCATAGTTCAAAATGTTCTGCTTTTCAGGCAGATAGTCATAGCACCCAAGTAACTTTATAACTAACATTTCCCGAATGTCTGCTTTATATCGGCATAGGGTTTTATGCATCTTCTCTCTTTTCTAGGTTGTTAGGAGGTTCAGAATTTTGGGAGCAATTTTTCTCATTTTTATGAAAAACGCCAAAACCCTTATTTAGAGGCACCTCCTCAGCTTTAACTGACTCTGAGAGACCTAAACAGCAGTAAACCCCCATAAATCATGCCATTTTAGAAACTACACCCCTCAATGTGTAAAAAATCAACTTTAAGAAGTATGTTAACCCTTTAGATGCTTCACAGTGGTTAAAACAAAATGGAGGTCTAATTTGCAAGCTGTCATTTTTTTTAGACAATATATTAATTTTGGCCAAAAATTAAACCGTCACAATGTATTAAATTACAAAAAACTCCACAAAGTTTGATACCCAACGTCTCCCGAGTCAGAGGATGCCCCATATGTGGTGGTGACTGCTGTATGGGCGCACGGCCGGGTATAGAACGGAAGGAGGCGCCATTCAGAGCAGATCTGCAACGTCACATCTTACAGGCTATAAAATGTTTATTTTTTTGTAATTTGGACATATGGGGGATTATTTTTTTGTGGATGAGATCCACTTTTCAGGTACATCATTTACAGGGGGGCTCAATAGCCAATAATCAGATTTTATTAACTCTTTCTTGGTGATGGTTAAAAAAATCATTAATTCTTGTTTATGGTTTTTAGCATTTTTTTCCTCGGACATTCACCGTACCATAAAAATAATGTGTTATCTTTATTCTATGGGTCATCACGATTACGGCGATACCCCATTTACATGGCTTTTTTATGGTGAACTTGTTTTGCAGAATATAGAACTCATTTTGTGAGACATTTACTTGTTTTTGTATCGCCATGTAACAATGGGCAGAACATTTATATTTTTTTGTTTACAGCGCTGGTTTAGAGCCTATTTTTTTCGGGACAAGCTGTACTTATTCTTGGTATCATGTTGGGGTACATTTTACTTTTTGATCACTTTTTATGCACTTTTTATGCGGTCAGATGTGAAAATTTAATAATTTTTGTGAGGTTTTTTTGTGTTTTTTTTTACGGTGTTCACCGTACGGGTTCAGTGACCATTTTATTTTATTTGACGGGTTGTTACGGACATTGTGATACCCAATATGTTGTGGTTTTTTTGGTGATTTTCACTTTTTTTATGTTTTATATGATTACTGCATGGGACGGGACTTAAGGGGACTTTTATTCTTTTTAAATAATTTTTTTTTAGTTGCACCTTTTTTTAAAACTTTTTTTTTACTGTTTTATTTTGTCCCAGGGTGGGACATGAACAAGTGATCATTTGATCACTTGTTCATTGTAATATGCTGCAATACTAATGTATTGCAGCATATGACATAGTCAGCCTATGCATTCTGCATAGGCTGACAGCTGCACTGTTAGATCGTGCACAGTGCACGATCCTAGCAGGCAGCTGCCATAGGCAGCCCAGGGGACCTGATCGTGCCTCTAGGTTGCCATGGCAACGATCGGCACCTCCGTGCCCTGCACGGAGGGTGCCGATCGTCGCGCCAATACACCATAGATGCCGCGGTCACTATGACCGCGGCGTCTATAGGGTTAAACAGTCGGGATCGCGATAGTCGCGATCCCGGCTGTTACTGCGGGATCCCAGCTACCGCGTACCGCTGGGATCCCGCGGCGATCGCAAGGGCTCAGCTTCTGAGCTCGGGCGATCGCCATGACGTGATTCTACGTCAAGGTGCGGGAACTACCCGCATCCTATGACGTAGAATCACGTCAGGGTGCGGGAAGGGGTTAAAGAGAACCTGTCATCAGAAATTGACCTGATAGACCACTGCTAGTATGTTGTCAAGCAGTTGAAAAACTTCTAGGTCATGTTTCTTTCAAGGCACAACGTGGTGACATCATCCAGAAAATCAAGTTTGAAGTTAGATGTATAAAGTCAGGGAGGCACAGAGTGAAACACTGAAGTCAAGCTCTCCCTGCCTCTGAACACCTTTTTCCATGTAGTTTACATAATTGACCGGACTTCAGTAGATTTGATCAATGTTAAGGGGGATAGGGCAGGGAAATCTTGACTTCAGTGTTAAACTCTCCACCTTCTTGACTTCATAAAACCATCTCACTTCAAAGTTGATTTTCTGGATGATGCCACCACACCAGACCATTAAAGAAACATCATCTAGATGCTGCTCAACAACAAACTGCTTGTGGTTTATTAGGCCAATTTCAGATGACAGGTTCCCTTTAACCTAGTCCTGAGTGTCGGGCACTGATTTTGGATCCATAATTGTTTATGATTTTGGCAGAGTGACTCCATATCATCATTATGGCTCGTCTTCTCATTGCTTTTCACTCTTCTTCTAGGTATTCTCAATCCAAAGAACCCAAAGGAACCTGCTAAAAGTTTCAGCTTTGACTACTCATACTGGTCCCACACCTCGGTAAGTGGCCATGTAGCTCAGCCTTTAAAGTGTTGCAGAGGGGTTGGTGATGGAACCCAGTCTTGTGTTGTACTCGTTGTTTTGTGGATATGTTTAGTTAATGGTGTTACCTTCTGTTGTCTTATGTTTTGTAAAGTTTGGTTGCCCTTTTACAAGGGTATGCCTATTGATGATATACCTGTCTGTTTTGCAGCCAGATGATCCCTGCTTTGCATCCCAGAGCCGTGTGTACAATGACATTGGAAAGGAGATGCTGGAACATGCCTTTGAGGGCTACAACGTGTGTATATTTGCCTATGGCCAGACAGGTGCCGGCAAGTCCTATACTATGATGGGTAAACAGGAGGAGACACAGGCAGGCATTATCCCTCAGGTACATTATTGTGTTACTTGTGGACTCTTACTATTCTCAGCAGACTCTGACCCATATCCAAAGTGTTTTAACCATACGCAACCCTTGTATGTATTTATGCAGAGACTCATACAGTATATTTAGGGGTCAGAACTGTATCTTGGCATTTTTTCACCCAGGGCAAAGATTCAGTGGTGGGCTTTATCCAGAAAGACACACAGACTTTAATAATCTTTATTTATATAGTGCTTTACAAATCCTAGGGGACATATACAAATAAAATATTACTTTACAGAGTACGAACAATAATATGGAGCAATAGGAGTGAGGGTCCTGCCCACCAGTGCTCACATTCTATGAGGATGAGGGGGTGACACAAGAGGTGTTTTAAGAGCATGTTTGAAAGTTTGGATGGTTGGGTATTAGTCTGATAGACTAAGGATATTAGAATTGGTCAAGTTCGGGAGAAGTCTTGGAGTTGTGCGTGACCTTGATTTAGATCCTAGCTATATTCCACTGAAAATTGAATGTGATAAACATATTGCTCCACTGGGCACATACATAGTATAGATATATTACATTCTTTATCATGTACTTTTTATACACACATATAGAAATACCTACAGTATGCATCTTTGTTGGAGATTTATTGCTAGGGCCATCAGTACAAGGAACCCCACCAATCCACATAACAAGATGTCAGTGTCCAGCAGAGATTTAGCCATGTATGTGCAGCCACACAAAGACATTGAGACATGTCTGGGAGTTATTTATCATTAGGCAGCTCCCTGTGATGGCTCTACGTCTGCCTATGGAGCTCCGCTGCCCTTCAGATTTTTTAAAGTAGCACATGTCCTTAAATCTCTCTCTAAAAAAAAAAAAAATAATTGCAAGAAAAGTAAAATAATTGCAGCAGCACATGCATCGGGGAAGGGGAGGGGTTTATCGAGTGACAATGTTTCAGGGTTTTTTTTTTGCAATTATTTAAATTCATAATTCTGGTTTTACACAAGGTTGCACAAGCAGTGGTTCAATGTTTAAGCCACTATTGCGGAGGGACAAACTCCTTTGCAATATTTTAGCTACTCTTTTTCCCCACCAAAAAGTCAATGATAAATAACCCCCTTTCTCTCTATGCTCCAGCTCCATTTGATGAAACTCCCTATTAACTATCATTTCTGCACCTAGTATCCAGTATATTGCAGTGGAAAATGAAAGCTACATCATTTAACTGTGTTCTCCCCTAGCTTCCAATTTCATCCCTTTTTGTTTGCTCTCTTCTCAGCTATGTGAAGAACTATTTGAAAAAATCAATTGTAATAACAATGATGAGGTCTCCTTCTCTGTAGAGGTGAGTAGTTGTGTGATCATCATATCGGATAAAGAATTCATGTCATGGATATTATTTTTTCCTGACATCCATGTGTGCATTGCCATGATAACCCTGATTTTGCCAATGCAACCAGTCTAAATCTGACATTGTGTAATGAAAATTCCTTCTTGTGAGTTGACATCTTTATTGGATGGTATTATATTCAATATGTGTTCCAATAAAATAATTCAAAGTGAAGTTTTTTCTGCTCTGGGCAAGAGGTTGTCTTTTAGTACAACTTAACTGATAACCCATGGTATACACAATGATCATTCCTGCTCTTTTGCAATCCCTTAGCTGTATTGTTGTTCTGCTGGGAGCAGCTTATGTGATTATGTAAGATTACTAGTGCTGGAGATTTGGGTTTGTGGTATTGGAGCACCAGCAGGTTACACAGCTTTCTTGGCATAAGCAGTTCCATCACTACATTATGTAGAGAATGCTGCCGCATGGGGTCCAGATAATTACAGATTCCTATAACCAGGTCATTTCTTTTATCTACGTCAGAAATAAAAATAATTTGGTTTGAGTCACTACAGGACATTTATATCAAGCAGATCCCTGCATCCAGGATATAAGAAGATGATGTGAATCACAGGGCACCTCTGGCTATTAATACGCTCCCTTTAATCCAGTCAGCTCATTGCTGAATGATTCATTGACATCATATAGATACAACTTTATAGTCAGGATTATTTGGAGTTATTATTCAATTTAGAAAACATTTAGCCCTTTGTCATGAGCATGTTATTGCCTCTTCCTTAAAGTGCAGTAAAGTTTCTTTGGTTTGCACTCTTGTATTACTAAACAGTGAGTCCTATTACATAAAATTTTATATACACGCCTTACAATGAACATTGTGCTACCTCCTTCTACAAGGATAAAATGCTACTATTAGGAAGCATACACACTGCAATCAAACTATATATTAATCCATGTGTACTTGTCTCACAAGCTCCCTCTAGTGGTGGCTGGAGAATTATATGATCTAAAATAGATTATTGGACTTTATAACGAACATTCTGTAAATTACAGATAACTGCTCATTATTGTGTTTCCTTTTAGACACCTAATAAAGTCATTTTTCAGTTCCTCTAAACATGGGAGAAGAGGAATATGAATGATGACATATTAACGTTGCAGCATACAGAAGGGATTGGATTTAGTTCCTTAGAATTCATTAGACTGGATCTTCCTTTCCAGCATTACATTACAACTTGCTCTGTCAGCATCAAACACATTCATTATTTATAGAAATTGATTTCCTTTAAAATCCTTATATAACTATTACTTTTTCTGTGAGACATGTAAAGGCATGTGTTCCCTCTACCAGTTTTAAAGCTTGACCCCCATCCCCCCACATGAGACAAACCTTCGGATTATTAACAAATGAAGCCCTACAGCGGGGTTTAGTCCAGAACACCTCACTGTGTGACCAGTGTAACATACCAGCCTTTTTTTAAGCTGTTTGACACATACTGTTTACCCAAATTGTATATGTAACAGGTACATTGCAGAGGACACAGACCACTGCATTGTGGGAAAGCATTGTTATGGAAAGTCTAATAGACTTGATTTCAATAAGCCGTGAGTCTTTTCTGTATACAGATATAAATTTGCTCACGATTCTCCCAGATGCAGGGTTTACCACTGATGATTATAAGAAGCAATTGTAGATCCAAATTTTCCTAGTGAATTATTCATTGCTTCCATCTAAAAGTTTAATGCATACATTTCTAATGTGCGGCTATGAGCCAAATAGCTTCTAACTATTAAGAAAATTCTTTTTATCAATTTTTTTTACAGTGATTTTAAATTTACATTAGATGAACCAACCAGGCTTTAAATGAGAATGTACAGTTATTTCTATTGGATGTTTGTCTTGTTAGCAGTGAATATAAATGGAAGAAAACCTGCATATATTTTAAAGACACAAAACCTCCATATAGAGTGCAAAAAAGCCCTGTGTGGTTTCTAATCACGGAGTAATGTGTTTCTCTACTTACAATACATCCTATTTTGTGTGTTGTGTACAAAAGATAAGAATCAGACTATGAAAAGAGTTTCTTTGCAGCCTGTGACATAAATACACATAGATCTGCAGATGAGCTGGAAACACTGAAAACCAGATTTTTAAACAAGATTGTTTTATTAATATTTTTTTCTAAGGGCTATAAAGGCATTAAAGTGTACATATCATCTATATTTTCATCTTTGAGCTTCTTTAATATTTCAGATTGTAGAAAGGACGGGGTCTGCTAATTAAGATGCCACTAGACATTATTTATGAGATAGAGACATAGAGATTCTGAGTATTATTTCTCACTTTCTCACTGTATTATTATGTTGCTTGTAGGTTAGTTATATGGAAATTTACTGTGAACGAGTCCGTGATCTGCTAAATCCTAAGAACAAAGGTAACCTGCGTGTTAGAGAGCACCCACTACTTGGGCCCTATGTAGAAGACTTGTCTAAGTTGGCTGTCACCTCATACACGGATATCGCTGACCTGATGGATGCAGGAAATAAGGCCAGGTGGGTGATATTGGTGTGGTTACCTATCAAGGGTAGTAGTAAATCTAACTTTACTACTTTTTAGAGACAACTACTTTATTTAGGTTGCCCATTTCACATATATCTACAATGAGCCATCTAAAATCTGGTATCCTTCTAGCTTCCATTAGTGTTGGTGGTCAGTGACAATTCCGTGTATTACAGCGGTTGTCTGGTTTTTAAATTGATATCCCCCATCTTCAGCAGTTCCAACAAGTACCAACCCCTTCATTTCATACACTGCTGATGCTCACCTGAGCTATGATTCACTATTTCTTCTTTTTATCAGGACTGTGGCGGCCACAAACATGAATGAGACCAGCAGTCGCTCCCACGCTGTCTTCACCATAGTTTTCACCCAAAGGAGGCTCGATGTGGAGACTGATCTTGCAACAGAAAAGGTGATCGGAGACGCACAGCTGTCATATATTGTGTGGTATAATACAGCACATGCTTTTTTATGTCAAGGATAGTGAGATCAAATACACTTATAGGTTGACCCAGGTTTAGCTACCAGTGATATATTCTCCTAAGTACCAGTGTCATTAACCAAGCCATGTCCTTCTTTTCTACAGGTCAGTAAAATAAGCCTTGTAGATTTGGCCGGAAGCGAAAGAGCTGATTCCACAGGAGCAAAGGGGACCCGACTAAAAGTAAGTTTGGATTCTACATTGCACAATCTCATCGACCCAGTATCCGTATCGTCACTTCCTATAGTTATCCAGCAACATTATGAACTATTCAGGTCATTGCTCTTTCTTTGTATGTAGCCATTCTCTCCTTTATGAGGATTTTAATTATAGTCTGAGAAAAAAAATAGATCTGTAACATTAGTAAATGAGAAGCTTGGAGCAGTCACCCATTCCACAATTTTACATGTAATGCATCTGTACAATGAGAGGTTATGACTTTTTGGCTGTGAATTGATTTCCACCTTGCCTGCAGGGTTAAGAAGTGAGAAACATATTGGGAGTACAATGGGGCTCTATGGGTGTGCTTGTTTAACCCTTTTCAAGCTGTTTTGACCACATAACATGCTAACAGCAAGCATGACGAGTTGCCTTTAACCTAGGTTTTTAATGTTATTGTTAAAGTTTCTTGTTAAACCAGTTTTAAAATTGCCAAGTGTGTGCCCCATGGGTATTTATAGAAGTTCTCTTTCCAAAAAAGTTACTGTATTTAAGTGGCATCTGGGGCCTTGAATTAAAAGTGTAATGTTTTATGTGTTTCCAGGAAGGTGCTAATATTAACAAATCTCTGACCACTCTGGGGAAAGTCATCTCCGCTCTTGCTGAAGTGGTAAGTAGTTCCATAGTTTGTTGGAGGGTAATGAAGGGTGATCATGGAGTAAAGAGGAGGTTAAGCTGTAGGGCCTTTATTCACTGTGATAGAACTGAATAACTTGCCCTACATGTGTAAGGGTGCGGTCCGTTTAAAAACGCATTGGAATAGCTGAAGTGTGATTTGCCTAACGCAAATGTTAACACATATGTTAACTGCTGTTTAATTAGGCAAATCACTCTTCAGATATTTAAACGCATGCGCTACACGCGACGTGTGACCGCACCCTAAGGGTTTAGCTATTTGTTAAAGTCTGCATAGTATCCTACCAGAGCTGTGGCTCCTACCATTTTTTTTTTCTTTTACAATTCATGCCCTCATTTCACAAATAAGTGTGAAGAGGAATGCTCCATACTTACCTGTCTTTATGTCACAGACCGTTCTTTAATGCAGAGCATGCTCATCTCACCTACTCTGTTTGGGTACTAAAAGATCACATTATTCCAATGTGAATGCAATGTTGTATGCAGACATATTCCTTGTGAATTAATTGTCTGCCTTTTATAAATAGAAAGAGTAACTTAACATTTGCAAGCAATTTGTTTATTTCAGAAATGCTAATTTCCAGAAATATCCTTCATTAAGTTAAAAGCTTGTCTATGCCCTTTTTCCGCTGTTTCTCCTATAGTGAGCAGTGTATCTGAAAGCCTTTTGAGGTCTGTCCACTTCAGACCTCAGATAAGGGGTCTAATGTTTTACTCTTTCCATACCTAGAGAATATATCTCTTGATGAATCCATTCTCTCAGGAGATACAACTATATGTTATTGTCTGTAAAGACTAAAGTCATTAGTAACATGCCCCTTTGTCTCTGAGCTGCCAAAGGAACTTTAGGACTCATTTTGATCCATCCAGTAGTATCCCTTTACATTCTTTCTCAAGACATTTTTGTGTCTTACTATAGTTGAGCTTACTGCTACACCAATGGTTGATTTTATGAAATTCTACTCTATAAAAGTCCCTCTGTTTTTTTTTCTTTACTTTTCTGTGCTGTGTGGGGGCTTAGAGGTCCACATTGAGTTACACACAGTGACTAATGGCATATATTATAATGTCTGTACTCTCCTCCTCCATGCTGTCATAACAGGATAACTGCCCCAGCAAGGTATGGCTCCTCCATATGAGTGGTGTGTCTTGTGATACTGATGTATATGCTGCTACCTTTCACCTCTTTAAGCATTTCATAGAAAAGATTGTATGCTATCATTGTAATATTTGAATTGTGTCATTCTAGACATTTGAGGCCTTCCTTTAATATCACCTTTGCATTTTAGAGCAAAAAGAAGAAGAAGACAGACTTCATTCCCTACAGAGATTCTGTACTGACCTGGCTTCTGCGTGAGAATTTAGGTATGAAATAATGTAAATGAGCTCCTGGTTTGGGGCAATATTAATAGTGAAGTCATTCCATCTCCTCAGTGACTGAACATAACATGCCTTCTGAATACTGATCCAAAATAGTAGACTGTATGGATGTGGCTGTCGAACTATGGGACCTCAATGATTATATTGTCTTTTAGGTGGAAACTCTCGCACTGCTATGGTCGCAGCTCTGAGTCCCGCCGATATCAATTATGATGAAACACTAAGCACATTAAGGTGAGGGGAATGGAAAACTGTAAACAATGCAGAACACATGGTGCTTGGTGCAGATCGCAAGCATTTTAGGAGAAACGCATCTGTAATTCCTGGCAGCCTCAGAAATGCATTTAAAACGCAATTCAGACGCAGATATCCCCTTATGCCACCTTCAGGGCAGGTGGCCAGCTCCAGCTTTGCCATGCAAGGCCTGGTGTTGAATTAATTCGTACATAATTTATCGGTAATCATTTTTGGGGGCTGACCATACATTTGTTAATAAAGCATTTCATAATGATGTTTACTTCTACTGAGCACATTTCTAAATGTCTCTACACAGGTTTAAGCATTGTATGTAAAATGTCATATAGCTATTTGTGTAATGTGCCGGTGTCTTTATAACAGATATGCAGATCGAGCTAAACAGATCAAATGTAACGCTATTATTAATGAAGATCCTAATGCTAAATTGGTGCGTGAACTTAAAGATGAAGTTACCCGTCTTAAAGAACTATTGCGAGCCCAGGGCTTGGGTGATATCATTGACAGTAAGTAAGATCTAGAAATTCACTTGAAGTTTCTGTGTCTCCGTTTTATACTCAAGATCTTTCCAGAATCTCTCAAGGTTAAAATGCTTAAAGAGAAGGAGTCATGTATGTATAATTGTTTTCTAGGTTATGAAGAGTTTACCTATTGAACAACTCTTCTGTGCTTGGGAGATCTTTTTAATGTCAATTTTTCTGAAAGTGAAGTGTTACTAGTGGCAGTGAAAACTATGGACAATACACACTCTTTTCCCTTACTGATTTCACCAATTGCAAGTGTTATCTGTTAAAATGCCACTTGCGCATGCATGCCCCCATTTTGTGGAGGAATGGAGTTCCCCGTTATGTCATAGGGGAGTGCTGATTCCCCCCAACAGCCGCTGTGGTTGGTAAGGGCAGGGACACATGCCCCACATTCACTTAAATGCTGCATGTGGCTTGGTCAGTGACATTGAAATAGATAACACCCATGATAAATGCAGGTAGTGGGTGTTATTAGCACTGTTGTTGAGCTGGTCCCAGACGAGAAGTGGCAGAAGTGGACCCAAACTTTGCAATTTGGACCCGCTCATCACTACTCATGACATCAGTGTTATATTCTGGAAAAAAAACACTATTAACAAACACTCTACTCACCATAGAGTTTTGTCATATACTAAAAGTTCCTTCCATCTTGTCTTTCCTCCTGCCTTCCATCAGTTGATTCTATTGAAGACAATTACCCTGGAGTGAAATGTGTGTACAGTATATCAGTGATCTTACTTTTTATCAACCTTGCTTTTCTGCCAAGCAGCTCAAAACTGAACCTTGCATGCCAGCACAGACTGCATGAAAATCCCAGACAGAATACATGAAGCTTACACTGAAAATTTGGTGTAATTGGGGTATTTAATAAGTGGGCTCTACTCAGGAGTTGTCTGTGTAATTTTCTTTGGTATAAGTGGCCATTTCATTAAACATGAAAGTGAGACATAGAATGCATATAAGGAGCATTTCTTAAGGCTTGATTGTGTATCAGAATTGCATAATTGAAGTGAAAATATTGGTTATTTCTCCCAAATTTGCACATATTCTTTCTTTAATTTAAAGAAGTTTACCACTCCTTTACATAAATTGCCCATTTGCCTTTACTGCCTTGTACATAATTCCTGAAGTGATTCAGCAGTCCTGCTACTAACTTACATATGAGTGCAGACCCTCTTTGCTTCTTTCTTTACATCTCTGAGCTCTGCTGAATAGGAGGAGCTGGAGCAAGGGGAAGGGTCAACCTGCTCCCTCTCCCACCCTTCTTCCTGTTTCTGTTAGTGTGGATGTGTACAGGCTGTAAAGCGACTTCATATGGAAGACTTGAAGCAGAGACAGAAGCTATGTGTGTATGCAGAGGGCAGCATACTGAAAAAGGGCTGCATCTTTTAAAGGAGGCAAAAACACAGATTAGACATGTCTAATAGAAGAGATTTATTGAAAAGTGGCCCTTTAACTTCTTAATTGTTGAACATTTATAAAACATGTTTAAAGGATCTGTCTGAGATTTCTGCCAATTATGAAATTCTCTGCTGCTGCGCTAAGGAAACGAATTGTTCTGCTGGATAACCTTGCATGATGGCTTTGCAAACTCTTACCAAGTAACCACCATGTTCTTGGCAGTGGCGCCTAATGATGGACCTTTTTCTGTTTGCAGTTAGTTAATGAATTACCTACTTTATTTATTTTCTTAAATAAGTTTTCCAGTCGTATGCAAATAACAGAGCAAAAAAAAAAGTTAATTTCTACAGCTTTATGGGCAGAACCATTTTTTAATTTTGCCCTGAATGTAAACATTGATGTTAACAAAGATTTTAAAATAAGGACATATGCACACAACCATATGGTGGCCTGGAATACGGTCACAAATTGTGAGGCTGTAGACCGATAGAGGTCTATCCCACCTCACCACGATGCAGTGAGCACATAGTACTAGGTGCAGTTTGCCAGTGGAGTGTGCAGAGTCTGTCCATTTGCAAATTATAAAAAATTCAAAAGTGTGGTGTACATATGTATTCAGCTCCCCTGAGTGAATACTTTGTTGGACCACCTTTAACTGCCAGTCTGTTGAGGTAGATCTCTTCCAGCTGTGAATTTTTGCCCATTTTTCTTTACAGGATAGCTCTTGCACAGCCACCTGTACATGATACCCCTAAATAAAATCTAGAATGTCCAATACTTTTAGAAGTCACCTTATTAATAAATTCTTAATATTATTAAGTACATCTGTATGTAATGTTTTTGAAGGCCTCACAGATTTGTTAAAGGACATTCGTGGACAAACAGCAGCTTACCAAAACACACCAGACAGCTCAAGGATATTGTTGTGGCAAAGTGTTTTTTCATTGTTAGGTTAAAAAAATAGCCCAATCTCTGATATTCTTATCAAATAAATTATATAGCCGCAAAGCACAGTCCTGCTCTGCAGGACATGTTTGCTCATTTGCATACTTTATCAAGTTATATTTCTACTAAATTTGGCCATTGAAAGTCATAAAAGATCTGTGGACCTGGGGATGGTAAGGGGAGGTGAGTTGTAATCATCTAAATCCTCTAAAATCTACTTTATAAGTTATGCTAATGAGCCTGAGGGCTTGTTACACCTTTCACCCTGCATTTTCACCACTTAAGCAGTGGGAACTGGAAATGGTCATTTATTTCTTTGCTCTTTCCATACTTAGAAGCAGTCATCTAGTAACTGGTGGCAGTCTTTTTAGCAGCTATCTTTAAAGGGGTGTTCCGGGAATATGAGCGTCTGATACCCATGATGATATAAATAAATTAATATAACAAAACTCAATGTCGTTAGTCACAAAATGGAGCTTTAATAGTTTGATTTTATGATTTACTAAATTTATGGCCTCTATAAAGTATGCAGAGTTATCACCAAGACGGTCGCCACTGAAAACTACAAGTCCCATGATTCTTTAGTTCTCAGTTACTCCTCCTGTTTATTATGCTCTGCTCCCTGTGATGATATAACAGACTGTGCTGCTCTGTTACCATAGTAATGATGTGTATAACTGCCATCATTGCACATTACCTCACTGAGATGATGTCTCCCTACAACACCGGCCATACTGTACGCACTGCAAGCAATGGACTACAGCCAAACATAGTGGTGCACCAGGCAGGTGCAGGACATGTCATGTGGACATGTGACCAGTGGCCATCTTCTGTCCTGTGTATGCTCCGCGCAGGTGGAAATCAACGGACGGATTAAAGGGCCAGTAGCATATTAATTCTCCATTACAGTGTATGGAAACTGCATTTTCTGCTAAGGGAAGCAAAATTTTAAATAACAATTAATTACACATTAGCTTATATTTTGAGTAGCCTTTTGTATATGAATTATGCTTATTCCTGGAAATACCCCTTTAACTACACATACATACATAGATGCATGGAGGGCTGTCACACAATGATAGGACAAACGCCATTACTAGATGACTGCTTCTAAGCATAGAAAGTGCAAAAATATAAATGTATAAATTACAAGACATTATCTATATTTTCCTGTCAAACTATAAGTAAATTGGCTCCTTAGCTGATGCTGGTTTTATAACATTCTGCCTGAAGAATGTGACCCTATGTACGATCTGTTGGGCCCCTCCTGCTCTATAACATGCTGCCAGTAGACAGGACACAATTTACAATCTGCTCATTTTATCCTGCTCAATAACTCATTACCTGCAGATTAGAAAATAGTTTTGAAAGGTTAAATTTAAGCTTCATTTGCATAGGACTGGACAATGCTATTAAAATATTTTCTCTTTCTTGTTTTGCTCCCTATTTCTCTCAAAACAATTTGCGCTATTGCTAAATGCCCGAACACTACAAAGTTTTGTGCTTTTCTCTGCTTTATGCTCAGGTTCCTAATAAATTAATGAAATTGACATATTGGGATGTAACATTGTGCTCTTTTTTCTGTAAGACCCTATTATCTTGTCTAGGCTTTGTTCACATCACATTCATGATCTCTGTTTGACCTTTTAAGCCTGGAAGGCTTAAGTAAAACAGAGTTATCTAACTGATGCCATAGGGTGGCATCCATCACCCATCAGGTACATTAGGAGAGATTCATTATATCTTACTTGCCTGTTTTCTGGTGGAGAATGCACATGAATCTTCCCCTCCCTGCCAGTTTCCTGGCTTCTCCGACCTGCACGCCACTTTGGGCATGTCGCGGAGGGCTGGCATGAGCGTGAACGCCAGATATCCTATAGTCTCTGTTTGAAAACAGGCAGGCAGGAGTCTATAGCAAAAAAAATAAACATTTAGACTGTAAAATGGCCACCGATGGAGGGTCATGTGATCTGTAGCTGTCCATGAACAATCAACCTACCAGAGCCTTATGATTCATGAATATAAGATGATGGTCCTGGCAGTGCGATTGTTAATGGACAGTTAGAGATCACATGACCCTCCAATATATGGACAGGAATGTCTGGCCGATGAGGTAGAAGACAGGAGACTTCACATATCCAGAAGGCAGATCAGAGTTTTTAATAGATGTATATTGGTAAATTACCAAATATCCTGCCCCCACACTTTACAAAAACATGAGGTAAAGTGGCCAACCACTTTAAGGGCTGTGGTTTTCTGCTTTTCTTATAGCTTTATGCTGGCAGGAGCTACATTGTGTACAGTGAGCCCTTACAAGTCTATTGAACTCAATGGAGTTCCAATTAACTAAACTGTATGTATGTGAAATCTCCAAGCTGAGTATTTCGGACACCATCATACCAGTGCCTGTTGACAGTCCCAGCTGAATTACCTTTCCCTAAGGCCGTCTGCGCCTGAAGCAGATCCTGCGCAAGCACAGGGACTGGTGGAGGGGTGAGCGTAATCCGCCAAAGTATAGAACATGTCTCGTACTTGGTCGCGGTGCGATGATGCACTGTGTGCTCACCACGCGAAGTCTGGGAGCCATAGAGGTTTATGGAGGCCGACAACTGGTGACCAGACCACTGCCCCCAGAACTGGCTAGTGAATGAGTGAATGAATATCGGTAATTATTAATATTTCACAGTTTTTTAAAGTGTGACATGAACTAGGGTGTGACCTCTATGGAAGGTGTTCAGGTAGTATGGGATATGGCGGAGCACTCACTGTTACTTTTTTTTTTTATATTCTAAAGTTGTACCTTTTGTCATAACAACACCCCTCACCACTTCTCACTACCCTTCTCATATTCCTCACTTTCTTGTGCCTTGAGTTACTTTCTGAGCTGTCATCTTGAAATAAATGATGCAGTTTTGAGATTTCTCTCCTGTCTCTCACTGTGGTTTCCCTCTCTCCTTGTTCCTCTTCCCTTGGCTTTCCTTCGTCTAGCTCTTCCTTCTGTGGCCTGCCTACCTCTCACAGACATCAATGATAACCAGAACCTTAAGAATAAGTACTTGCTTTCCAATGAGAATCAACGACCTGGCCATTTCTCCACAGCCTCCATGAGCTCGCTGGCATCTTCTCCATCATCCTGTTCTCTTAGCAGTCAGGTGGGATTATCTACGGTTACAAGCATCCAAGAGAGAATCATGTCTACCCCTGGAGGAGAGGAAGCAATTGAGCGGCTCAAGGTAAGTGAGGATTGCAGAATGGACCTTAACCAACCATTCATCAATTTCCATCTCCATACCTGGGACAACAGGGTATGTGAAACCTCTACCTATTCGGTTTTTTCGCCAATAATAGACATTGTTGGTCAACACGATGAGCTATTTATTTGGGAAAAAATATTATATGATGGATGCTTTAATAAATGTCTCTATAAGTATAATTGGGTTCATATAATCCCATAACACCTTGAATGTTATATAAGTGACCCATTTGGTCAATCCCTATATAGGGATCTAGAGTTCTCTGCTATAGGGTCACCAGGCACCCATTTAGTGCACTCTAAAAGACAATAGAAAGATATATTTTCCTGTCTGCGCCATTCAAACATTGCAACTAGATTACTGTAAAGTATATATGTGAATGAGAATAGTATTCATACAAAGTGCGTTCTTATTTTAATAGCAATACCTCCAACATGCAAGTAGCTTTTCTACACTTCACAAACATTTCAATCATAATGTCTAGGGAATCAATAGGAATTCCTCCTTGACCCAATGCTGTAGTTGTTTTTGCCTAGTTGGAGAGCTGCAAGTTCTCAAACCGGTATTTATATTTTGACATAGGCTCCCACTGTGGAAGCAATTCAATCAGTAGCAATCAATAAACTATTACCTTGTGACTGCTAAAGATGCAGAACGGACCCATTCTGATGCTATTACAGAAACTGTACACATTCTGTCCTATTGAACTTTTATACATTCAGTGACAATATCTGAAATATTCTGCCATTCCAATTAGAACACAATAGAAGAAAACCGTTTTAGCTTGTAAAATATTTAGGTAAAGCAAAGGTAAGGTGCCAACCAAAGCTATTTACTAAGGTAAGGAATTTACCACAATCTAGATAAAATCAGATAAATGTTGCCTGCTGAAAACACAATTCTCTCAGTATGAATTAAAAGGAAATCTATCATGGGATTTGTCCTCTGTAAACCCCAGTCACTGCCATTAATGTATAAAGTATACACGCCAGCAATACCTTAATATAGATCTTTAGAACACCGCATACCTTATGGAAATCATCTTTATATTTATTCAAATTAGGTGGAAGTGCTTTGGGGGGCTTTGATAGAGCTTCTCTGGGCTCCAGGTTAAGTGCTCCCTCTACTCTGGGCTCCAAAGCATCTGCTCTCAGCTGATGTAATGGATCCTCTCAAAATCTAATTCACATTGGTTGTTTGCTGTGAACTCCCTCCCGCTCTTTTATGCTGTTTCCACATTAGGGTAAATGTAGATGACATTGTATTGGCACTTGCGTAGTCTTATACTACAACAATAATGCGTAAATCATGTTTATAATAAGTGGGATTGAAAAATTGTTAGTTTAGATAAATCTGTGCATCGCCAATACACTACTATGCAATGAACAGTAAACAGTGAAATGCGCTATATTAAATTGTAACTGTTGTTGCTTGTTTTTCTGTACTATGGATGTAGTATATAGATAGTTGAGATGCTCTTGTACTTTCTTTATTCAACAAAGTTGTACTAAATGACCAAGAGAAGTTGAGAATAGTTTGTTTAAATAATTTCTTTTAAAATCATTTCTCTATAACACATTTTTCTTGATCAATCAATGATGTAAGTTTCAGTATACAGTATGTGAAATAGCCTGACTGTTATGAGGTAGGCAGTCAGATAATAATGGCACTGATAGCTCAGGAACAATGAGGACTAGAGAGAAAAATCCAACTGCATCAGAATCATTGGAGTGGAGCCTATTAAAGGATATAAAGAGATGGAGTTGGTGTATGTGGTGAAAGGTCTTCTTTAAGCTTCACTTTGTAACCTTAAGATGTATTTTACTTTGATGTAATATGATTCCATATTGTGGTAATTAGAACTATAATTACTGTAGAAACTAGCACAAAATGTGCTTGAAGTATAAACAAGTAACTTTGACATTATACACTCACCGGCCACTTTATTAGGTACACCTGTCCAACTGCTCGTTAACACTTAATTTCTAATCAGCCAATCACATGGCGACAACACAGTGCATTTAGGCATGTAGACATGGTCAAGACAATCTCCTGCAGTTCAAACCGAGCATCAGTATGGGGAAGAAAGGTGATTTGAGTGCCTTTGAACGTGGCATGTTTGTTGGTGCCAGAAGGGCTGGTCTGAGTATTTCAGAAACTGCTGATCTACTGGGATTTTCACGCACAACCATCTCTAGGGTTTACAGAGAATGGTCTGAAAAAGAAAAAACATCCAGTGAGCGGCAGTTCTGTGGGCGGAAATGCCTTGTTGATGCCAGAGGTCAGAGGAGAATGGGCAGACTGGTTCGAGCTGATAGAAAGGCAACAGTGACTCAAATCGCCACCCGTTACAACCAAGGTAGGCAGAAGAGCATCTCTGAATGCACAGTACGTCGAACTTTGAGGCAGATGGGCTACAGCAGCAGAAGACCACACCGGGTGCCACTCCTTTCAGCTAAGAACAGGAAACTGAAGCTACAATTTGCACAAGCCCATTGAAATTGGACAGTAGAAGATTGGAAAAACGTTGCCTGGTCTGATGAGTCTCGATTTCTGCTGCGACATTCGGATGGTAGGGTCAGAATTTGGCGTCAACAACATGAAAGCATGGATCCATCCTGCCTTGTATCAACGGTTCAGGCTGGTAGTGGTGGTGTCATGGTGTGGGGAATATTTTCTTGGCACTCTTTGGGCCCCTTGGTACCAATTGAGCATTGTTGCAACGCCACAGCCTACCTGAGTATTGTTGCTGACCATGTCCATCCCTTTATGACCACAATGTACCCAACATCTGATGGCTACTTTCAGCAGGATAATGCGCCATGTCATAAAGCTGGAATCATCTCAGACTGGTTTCTTGAACATGACAATGAGTTCACTGTACTCAAATGGCCTCCACAGTCACCAGATCTCAATCCAATAGAGCATCTTTGGGATGTGGTGGAACGGGAGATTTGCATCATGGACGTGCAGCCAAATCTGCGGCAACTGTGTGATGCCATCATGTCAATATGAACCAAAATCTCTGAGGAATGCTTCCAGCACCTTGTTGAATCTATGCCACGAAGAATTGAGGCAGTTCTGAATGCAAAAGGGGGTCCAACCCGTTACTAGCATGGTGTACCTAATAAAGTGGCCGGTGAGTGTATATCTAGTGACAAAAATAATTAAAAAGATAAAATGTGGCTAGGAATAGCATCAGAATAGCTCCATGTACTGTAGTAGAGATTACACAGTAGAACAAAATACACACATTTTGTATTGACATGAAAGAAGAGCTAGCCCTGAACTTACCCACAACCTCAGTCCTTGGCTACTTGGAAGGCTTTATGCTTAACTGCAGATTCCATATAGTCAACAATCCCTACTCTGTGTTTGTGCTCAGTACAGATGACAAACAAATAAATACACATACAGACGGATAAAAGAATAGTCAGGGTAACAGGGTTAAAACCTAGATGGTGGTAAGGTACAGAATTCTAAGGCAAAAAAAAGGAATTAGTCCTTACCAGCGCTGGATTAAGGTTGGTGGGGGCCTCTGGGCGCATAATATGGTTGGGGCCCCATTGGATGTAGTCCAGACAGGGAGCAACAATCGCTATATACCATTCCCCAGCAATAACTATATACAGCCTCCCCAGTAATCACTGTATACAGCGCCCAGTATTCACTATATATAGCCCCCAGACACCATTATATACAATTCCTAGCAACTGCTATATACAGCTCCCCCAGCAACCAATTTATACAGCTCCCCCAGCAATCACTTTATACAGCTCCCCCAGTAATCACTGTATACAGCTCCGCCAGCAATCACTATATACAGCTCCCAGTAATTACTATATACAGCTACCCCGACAATCACTATATACAGCTCCCCCAGCAATCACTATATACAGCTCCCCCAGCAATCACTATATACAGCACCCCTTCAGTCACTATATAGCAATCACTATATACAGCCTCCCCAGTAATCAGTGTATACAGCGCCCAGTATTCACTATATACAGCCCCCAGACACCATTATATACAATTCCCAGCAACCGCTATATACAGCTCCCCTAGCAACCAATATATACAGCTCCCCCAGCAATCACTGTATAAAGCTCCCCCAGCAATCACTGTATACAGCTCCGCCAGCAATCACTATATACAGCTCCCAGTAATTACTAAATACAGCTCCCCCGACAATCACTATGTACAGCCCCCCTGCAATCACTATATACAGCACCCCTTCAGTCACTATATACACCTCCCCCAGCAATCACTATATACAGCCTCCCCAGTAATCACTGTATACAGCGCCCAGTATTCACTATATACAGCCCCAGACATCATTATATACAATTCCCAGAAACTGCTATATACAGCACCCCCAGCAACCAATATATACTGCTCACCCAGCAATCAATGTATACAGCTCCCCCAGCAATCACTGTATACAGCTCCCCCAGCAATCACTATATACAGCCCCCCTGCAATCACTATATACAGCACCCCTTAAGTCACTATATACACCTCGCCCAGCAATCACTATATACAGCTCCCCAGCAATCACTATATACACCTCCCCCAGAAATTACTATATACAGCCCCCCAGTAATCACTATATAGAGCCCCCAGCGATAACTATATACAGCCCCCTATAATAACTATATACAGCACCCAATAATAACTATATACACCGCCTATAATAACAGTATACACCCCCTATGATAACTAGGAGGCTTGCCAGATTGTTGCTGGAACCAGCTGTTCTAAATTAGTTTCTTAGTATAATTAGGGGCATTGGCGCCAAGCTGCTACTCCACGTGTTAACAGCTGCTAAATGCCTTATTGCTTTACACTTATAATGTCCAGTCCCACCTTCTCCTATGGAACTCTACTGGCGGATAAGGGATGTGAGGACAATGGAACACTTGATGGAAACCATAAGGAATCCCATGAACAAGCTTGAATTCATATTGGCATGTTGGGATACATATAGCGCTGGACTTTCTACTTAATAGGTGGGCTCTGCAAGATTGGCCCTTTTACCTCTTACATAATTTAATGGACTTGCGCTTCTCATTCCAGTCCTTAATTATTTTCCCTCAATGTGGTATCCAGAAAACTATTATGTATAGGTATTGGACCATTATATTTAAGTGTACTGTTTTTTATTTTATACCAACTATTACACTTACCACGTCATTGTTTCCATGGGTATCAATTCATGACATTACAGAAGGAAAAGGTAAATACAGATAACAGGGATGAGGATGACTACTCTGTCTAAACTGCCAACACGTAGATAGTCTGCATGTAGATAGTCAAATCTAAGATACAATTATAACAAAAAGTATGACTGAATCTAGTTATCTGTCAATTGACTACAATCTCAGCTGGAAAATTTTGATCTCTAACTGAGTCAACATACAGTCTAAACTATAAAATGCATGAAAACAATAGATTATTTCATATGGTAGGTTCAGCAGATGAGTTGGCCATTTTTTACATTTTTTTTTAACAATTGTGGTGAAATACAGCTCTTTATAACAGGGTTATACCAGTAAAAAGTGTTACAATATGCTAGATATTTCTCCAGATGTAGATTTTCAAATATAGCAGCAAAACCAAGATAGAATAATTATGATGATAACAAAGTAATCTGCTGTATCTATCACCTACAGTTTCTAAATTTAGGTTGAAATAAAACAAGGTGCATAATCATGTTTATTCATGAGAATATGACTACTGGCTTAAAGTATATAAAAGCACATATACTGAAATCCCCTAGAAAAGGTTTAATAAAGCTTTTTATCAGGACACTGATGCCTCCGGATTGTATTGCAGTAACACATATTATTCTTTATGTATTTATACAGCTACATCTCATGGTCTGGACGGAGAGTGTGGAAAAAAATTCTAATTTAAAGGAAAGTCTGTTCCTTTGTTTAAATTTAACTAGGCAGTAA
>WNYA01002986.1:0-30958 GCA_019512145.1 Engystomops pustulosus | reverse complement strand
CGCCATGACGCAGATCGCAGCAGGAAAAAATATCCTGTAAAGAGAAGAAGATCGAAAGGAGAGCAGGGAATCTGAATTCCACAAATAGTGAGGGCAGGCTCTGGGGAATACACTATACAGGAGGTAACCAGTCAGGAAAGAGTGACAGTGAGAGTAATGTCATGTAGTACACAGTGACGGCAAGACCACAGCACAGAATATAATGCAGCTCTGGGGTATAAGACCAGGAGGAACTCTCAGAGATACAAGACGCAAAAGGATGTAATTGTCAATCTATGTCTGTGACTGCAACCACAGCAGAACAATGGGAGTAGGCAGCTCTGGAGAATATAATACAGGATGTAACGCAGGACAGATACATAGCTAAAATTAATGGCAGACGGTGGGCTTTCTATTTAAAATCCATAGGTGGTACACAGTGACTGCACCAGCAGTCCGAATAGTGAGTGCAAGCTCTGGGTATAATACAAGTAATGTCAACTCAGGCTCAGTACATGGCTCCAGTAATGTCCAATTTATGTACCCTAGATGACTGCCCCAGCAGCAGAATAAGTGATGAGTGCACGTGCTCGGGGTCTAATACAGGATCAGTAATAGTCCATGTTGTACACAGATGAATGCAACACAGCCGACATAGTGAAGTGCACTCTGTCGCTGAGTAGTACTAACACGATGTAACACCTCAGGACCAGTGAACAATGCTGCCAATAGGAGGTGGTCATAGTATGCTACACATGCACTGACACCACCCAGCAAAATAGATGAGTCATCAACTCTGGTATTATAACACAGCTATCAAGTCATGTCATTTAGTACACAGTTCAACACGCACACACAGCACAGACAATATATCGTGCAGACTCTGGAAGTGTACTAAAACAGGAATGTCAACTAGATCCAGTACAAATGGATAAATTAACTGTCATGTATGTAACACACATATGACTGCCCCATCAGCAAATAGCTGAGTGCAGTCTGGGTTAATACAGGGATGTACCTCCGGATCATACAGGAGAAGTAATGTCATGTATAGATAACACGGCCTGCCCAGCAGACTAGAATAGTTGAGTGCAGCTCTGCAGGATATGACTACAGTAAATCATGATGTAACATCGGATCAGTACAGGATAAGTAATTTCATGTATATACACAAGTGCCTGGCAACATCAGCAGAATAGTGAGTGCTACTCATGGGGTATATAACAGGATGGAACTCAGGATCATTACAGGATCCGGTAAATGTCATGTATGTACAAAGTGACTGCACCAGCAGCAGAATAGTGGGAGTGCGCTCTGGGGTATAATACAGGATGTAACTCAGGATCCGTACAGGAATAAGTAATGTGCATGTATGATACACAGTGATCCTATAGCAAACCCAGCAGCAGAAGAGTGAGTGCAGCTCTGGGGTCATCTACAGGATATCCAGTACTCAGATCAGTACAGATAGTAAGTCATGTATAGTTCACCAGTGACTTCAACCAGTAGCAGAATAGTGAGTGCAGCCTCTGGGTATAATACAGGTGTAATATAACTCCGAGAGTACAGAATAGTATGTCAAGTATGTACACAGTGACTGCCCAGCAGCAGAAGGTGAGGGCAAGCTCTGTGGTATAAATCCAGATGTAACTCAGCATCAGTACTGGATAATAATGACTGTCATGTTGTACATAGACGGCACCAGCAGCACGACAATAAGTGTAATGTGCGTGAACGCTTCTGGAGTATAAAACAGGATGTAACTCGTAATCAGTACACCGATAACTTAATGTCATGTATGTACACAGTGACTGCTCACCAGCAGCAGCAATTAAGTGATGCCACTCCTGGGGTATAAACAGCCATATTAGACAACTCAGGATCATACAGGATACGTTAATGCCAATGGTATTACCCAGGGTAAAACTGCACCATCAGCAGATAGTGTGATATGTCACCAGCTCTTGGGGTAATAACAGGATCACTAAAAATGTCCATATATAAGGTACTACAGTGACATGCACTCCGACACAGAATGCTGAATGGCAGCATCTGGAGTGTAATCACAGGATGTAACGCAGGATACCGAAATACAGGGATAAATATGTCGAGTGTACACAGCTGACTGCACCACCAACATCAGAATAGTGTGAGTGCACTCTGGGGTATAACTACCAGGATCCATGTAATGTCATGTATGTACACAGTTACCATGAGCACAGCCCACAGCCGGCAGACATAGCCTGCTACATTGGCAAGCTCAGGTGCGTAATACAGGATGTAACTCACAGGAATCATACAGGTATATTAATTCCATGTATGTACCACGTGACTAAAGTCAGCCAGCAGCAGAATAGCATGAGTCGCTACACTCTGGAGTATATACAGGTGTAACACACCCTACAAGGATCAGTAACACTGATAAGTAATGTCAGTATGATACACAGTGGCCGGCCAACCAGCAGTCATATAGTGAGTGACAGCATCTGCAGTATACTAATACAAGGATGTAACTTCAAGGATCCGGTACAGGAGAAGTAATGTCCAATGTATGATACACTCGCATGCACGCACCACAGCACAGAATAGTGAGGCAGCTCTGATCGGTAATCAATAACCAAGATGTAACTCAGGATCCGTACAGGATCAGTAATACATCAATCAAGTATGACACATTGACTGCAACCAAGCGCATAATAAGTGAGTGCCGCTCTGATATAAATACAGGATTAGCTCAGGTCAGTCAGATGATAAGTTAAACTGTCATAGTCTGTGTCACACAGTGCTGCTCCCAGCAAGCAGAATAGTGTCAGTGATGACAGCTCTGGTGTATAATACAGGATGTACTCAGGATCAGTACAGGACTAAGATAATGTCACTGGCGTGTAACAAACAACAGTGACTTGACACCAGTCTCAAGAATAAAGTGAAGTGCAGCTCTTGCAGATAAATAACAGGATGTAACAATCATGACAAGAGTAAACAGGATAGTAATAAGTCCATTATGTCACAGATGACCTGCATCCAGCCGCGAATATGAGTGCAGTTGTCTGGGGTAACTATAACATAGATTTAACTCAGGATCAGTCGTGATAAGTAAATGTCATGTAATGTATTAGTGACTTGCAAACCACAGCCAGCAGAATCTTGGATTCGCGCTGGAGTAATCATACAAAGCGAATGTAACCATCAGGATCAGTACAAGGATACATTAAAGTGTCAATGTAATGGCCACAGTGATGTCAACCACATAGCAAAAATATGAAGTGCAGCTCTGATGTACAAATCCAGGATTCACTCAGGATCAGTACACAGGATAAGTAATGCCATGTATGTAACAAAACGGGACATGCACCCACACAAGAAACAATTGGTGCAGCTCTGGGGTATATACAGGATATTAATAGGTCATGCTATGTACACACAGATGGACTATTGCACCACAGCAGAATAACATTGCGTGCAGCATCGCTGGAGTGTAATAAAACAGGAGGTAACTCAGGAGCGTACAGGCTAGATTAATCCAAGTCATGTATGATACACACAGTTGCTGCACCCCAGCGAAATCGTGAGATGCCAACTACTGGGTATATACAATATCCATGATAAGTAATGTACACCATATGTACCAGTGAACTGCACACAGCAGCAGAAATCGTGAGTGCAGCTCTGGAAGTTTAATACAGGACATGTAACTTAGACAGGTAATCATACAGATAAGTAATGTCTGTTGTACACAACTAGCAAACCAGCAGCAAGAAGTAAATAGTGCCGCTCGGGGTGTGATAACAAGGATGTAACTCAGATCAGTACAGATAAGTAATGTCATGTAGATACACAGTGCTGCACCAGCACAGAATAGTGAGTGCAGCTTCTCAGTATAATACAGGATGTACAACTCAGGATCAGTACAGGATACGTAATGTCATGTATGATACACAGAGTGCCTGCACCAGCAGCAGAATATTGAGTGCAAGCTCTGGGGTATTATCAAGATTTACTCAGGATCATACAGGATAATAATTCATGTATGTACACAGTGACGCACACAGCAGAATAGTGAGTGCACTCTTGATATAATACACATGATGTAACCAGGATACAGTACAGGATAATTAAGGATCATGTATAGTCACACGTGTACTGCTCCACAGACACCGAATAGGAGTGCGCTCTAGGTGGTATAAATACATCCCATCTGAGGTAACTCAATGATCAAGTATGTAGACACAGTGACTGCACTCAGCACATCAAACGTGTAGATTCAGGCCTGGACATCATAACTACAGGATGTACCTCAGGATCAACACAGTAACATGGAACAGTAATGTCTGTATGTACAACAGAAGACAGTGACACATGCACCACAAGCAAGAATAAGTTGAGTGCACTCTGCAGGAGTATCAATACACGGATTTTATAATTCAGGTAATCAGTACAGCGAAAAGTCATTCCTGATATTCACTGAAACATCGCACACAGATAGCCGAAATATTGAGTGCAGCACTGTCACGGGTCATAACTACAGGATGTAACGTCAGGAAGAACACAGAGATAGTAATGTCATGTATCTCATACCAAGTGATGCACAGCATGCGAATAATACTGAGTGCGCTTCTGGGTATAATACAGGTCATGTTAGCTGACTGTCTCATTACATAAATTAAATCATTGAAGGATCGCCCTTTATTAAAAACAACACCATGGCTAGATATGTTAGCCATTCCATCGATCCCTTAATTTACATCATTTATTGTCACATTAGTGGAAAATCTCCATCATCTCTTGTATGAATAATTCTGGTATTATCCTATTCTGACTATGTAAGCACAGTACCCAGAGTCATGCTCTGTCGATTAGCTAGAATAATTATAAAGACACGCTTTGTGTGTAAACAAACAACAAAATTGACAGATTATATAGGGTGGAGGTCACTCACTCCCCCATTCTCATAATTAGGTACATCCTCCTACCACAGGCGCACCACCAGTTTAAAGGTAATAAAACTTTAGCGATGACGGCTCCTAATCCACCTGCAGCCATGGCCTGGAGTCATCTACCTTGTGCACTTCAAAGCATCATCCATAAAATGTGACATCATAACCAGGGTCAGAGGCTTGGATATAATAGACCCCGTAACACAGTTGTTGGGGTTTCACAATGTCTGCGGAGGCCAGAAATTACGTGAAATGTTCACCTGAATTTCACATCTAATGCGTCGCATATTAGAGATCCATTTGTTTTCCTTCCTCGTTGCAGAGACTCCGGGCTTTACAGGCATGTGAATAATTCATATCACTATCTAGGGAAAGGGACACAAGTACACATGCTGTTATCATTCCAAACCTGCCCTACATTCACACGTTGTTGTTAGGACAAATTAGAAATACAACGCTGTGAATAGAAGTCATCTACCATCCATGACCCACACATAGAGAATCAAATAGAACATAAGAGACTAAATCCAGGACAAAGTCACTACCGAGGAACACTGGGTCCCGAGAGGTCAACTGCATAGTAGAAAATTGTGTCTGAAAATATGCTTTACAGGTTCTTTAAAAAAGATACCACATTGCACAAAAAAAACTCAGGAGGTTCACGGTGTAGGAATCGGAAATAACACATTAATATTGGCTATGGGCAAGGAAACCTTCTTAGATCCATTGGTATGCCCAATCAGAGGTTGGAAAAAGGCAACACATAATGTCACAAATATGTTTATGACTCGGTGGTAATCCCACTAGTATTGTAGACTGTGGCCCACCTAAAATAGGGACCCACAACCTAAGTAGGTACTATGCTACTTAGGCTGGTCCTATAGGATGCCACCTACAACTAGCGGGATACCCCCGAGTCATAACATATTTGTACATTATTGTCTTCTTTTTTCCAACCTCCTTGGGCCACCACTAGGATCCTCAGAAGGTTCTCCATGCCAAGCCAAATAATGTGTTATTTCCTACTTCCTCCACCGTGAACCCAGTAGAGCAATTTCAAGAACCTGTAAAGCATCTTTTAAGCACAATTCTACATCATTGACCTCCGCCCCAGGTTTCCTTGGTATTGACTTTTCCTTTTATAACGTCCTCTTCTTCTGTTGATCTCATTGTTGGGTCATGGATGGTAGATGACTTCTATTCACAATGTGTACAATATCCTAACAACCGTGATAGTAGGGCAGGTTGTAAGCTCACATGGTCCTCTGCCCTTTCCCATAGATCAGGACATGAATTATTCACAGCCTGTAAAGAATATTCCAAGCTGCACCTCACTATCTGCTGTCTGGTGCATCACTGTGTACAACTAATGACATTACTTATCCTGTAACGATCCTGAGTTACATCCTGTATTATACTCCCCAGAGCTGCAGTCACTATTCGCTGCTGCTGGCGCATCACTGTGTACCTACAGACATTACTGTATCCTGTAACTGATCCCTGAGTACATCCTGTATTATACCCCAGAGCTGCAACTCACTATTCTGGCTGCTGTGTGTGTCAGGTCACTGTGTACATACATGACATTACTTATCCTGTACTGATCCTGAGTTACATCCTGTACTTTATTATATCCGAGCTACACTCACTATTCTGCTGGCTGGTGGCAGGCTCACTGTGTACATACATGACATTACTTATCCTGTACTGATCCTGAGTTACATCCAGTATTATACCCCAGAGCTGCACTCACGATTCTGCTGCTGGTGCAGTCACTGTGTACATACTTGACATTAACTTATCCAGCGAGACTGATACCTGAGTTTACAAGTCCTGTAAAACTTTATTTTATATCAAAAGTGAAAAACATAACAATAATAAACATAAAATGAGCCATACTTCTGGGAAATAATTAACACGTATATACTCGAGTATAAGCCGACCCAGTTAAGCCGAGCCCCTAATTTTACCACAAAAACCTGGTAAACCTATATATTTTTTACTCGGTATAAGCCGAGTTTGGGTTTCAGCATTTTTTTTAGTGCTGAAAAACTAGGCTATACTCGAGTAATATAAAGGTACCAAAGAACCATATAAACAAAAATATACTTAGAAACTCTTGGGCCCAGAAACACACACACCAACCTCAGCATGAAAACAATCAAACCGTTCACCAGTCCCACCAGTTTTTAATATAATATAGATAACTGAAAACTAATAAGCAGAAAGACACACAGAAATACCATTAACGGCCCTTTGCCGCCACGGCCCTTTTCGATTTAGCGTGTTTCATTTTTCACTCCGCACATTCAAAAACCTGTAACTTTTTTTATTTTTCCATGTACAGAGCTGTCTGGTTGATGGCTTATTTTTCTGCGTAACAAGTGTGTCTGCACTCAAATTTGGGTATTTAATAGTCCATGCCGTGTACCTGGAAGCGGAAAAAATTCCAAATGAGTGAATTGTTAAAAATCTACGCATTGTCCGGTATTCCTTGTGGCTTGATTTTACGGATTTCATTGTCCTCCCCAAATGAACAGGTTCTACCCTTTATTCTTTGGTCCCGGTACGATTACGGGATACCAATTTTGTATAGTTTAATAATTTTTTCATACATTTAAAAATGAAAACCTCCTTTACATTTTTTTTGGGGGGATTTTGCCATCGGCAGGCGCTATAACTTTTTCAACTTGGTGTATGGAGCTGGGGTTCGTGTGCCGTGTTTGGCGATTTTGATGACCGTTTACATGTTATCATTTTTAGGACGTATGACCTTTTGATCACTTTTTGTAGAATTTTTAAAAAATTTTTAATGGCACAATGCCGTTTTTTACTTTTGGTCGCGATTCCGCGTTACGGGTTAAACGCATGAAAAACCATTATCATATTTTTGGATAGATCGGGCATTTTCGGAAACGGCATACCTAATGTGTTTATGATTTTTTCATTCTATTTTATTTTAACTTTTTTTTTTGTTTTTTTTACTATTTTTCATACTCGCTAGGTTTTCTTTAAACCGCCTAAGGGTGTCCTGTAAGTATCCTATCATATACTGCCCTACTACATATGGCAGTTATGGGGATTTACTCTCATACATTACAATGTGCTGATAGCACATTGTAATGAATGGGTTAACCCTAAGCTACCATGGCGACGATCGCGCTCCCGATGATGTCGCGGGGAAGCGACGATCCACGGAAGATGGTGGCGCCTGCGCGCCGCGTCTTTTGAAGCGCTGGCACCTTTGCCGCACCGATCGCTGGTGTTACCGTAAGCCTTTGCTGCATATTCAGCAAAGACTTACGGCTTGGAGAGGGCTCAGCCCGGAGCCCTCTCCATGTACCGGGACCCGACATGTACGTATATTACGTCACAGTCGGTAAGGGGTTAAACTAACTAAAAAAAATTCCCCCCAACCCCATCACCCTCCCCACCCAGCACTGGTCTAACGTAAAAGTGTTGCGTTATATAGTCCAGACCATGCCGATCGTAACTAGTCCAATTCCCGTCCACCCCGCTCCCGACCTAACACCCGTAACCACCAACACCCCAAAAACCAACCAACTATATACACAAGAAATATACTACATATAACTATATACACACTGTACACAAGATCAAACCCATTAAGCATATCAACATATAACAAACAATAACATAAGCAGTTCGGCGCCTGCAAGCCCAACATCACTTAACCTCAGGACACAAAACAAAAATCTACAGTGCATCATCATTCCAACACCAGGAGCGGAGATGACAGACTTAGGACACTAAAGGAGAACCCCCTCCAAAGATTATAGGCCCTCCCCGTCCCATCCTCTCATACTCCAGCAGAGCGCACCTTCACCAGGAGGAGAGGACCAGACTAAGGGACACTAAAGAGAACCCCTCCACAGGAGAGAGGCCCCTCCCCTTGCCCAGCCTCTCATACTCCATATAGCGCACCTTCCACCATGTCAGCTGACTCCCAAAAAAAAAAAAAAAAACCCTCCCCCCCCAGAATTTCCTAACCACTCTCCAACGGGAGTGATTTTACGCTGCGTCGACACTAAACAAGTGCGTTCCACGTTGGTACTGACCACTAGACGGGGGGACTAGATATAACGTGCAACGGGGAATCACCTTCAGACCGTGGTAGCGTAATGCCGGAAGATGCCCATGCGGTGTGCGAAGATCCTTCACTTGCCCTCCTGTCTCCCATTCCTGGAAGAAAGGCTAACCATCCCCGCTGGAGTTAATAACCCACGGAGGAGCCCCTCCCCTCTTTCCAATGTTTGCTACATTGATTTTAAGAAAGGTATTCTCTAGACACACAGGGATTGACCATACACAACCCTCCTGTATCCTCGTGCGTAGTAACCTCCCTCTTGATTAGTTCAGCTATTCGCCCCATCGCCAGCTGGAAAACGACCTGTAGACCGAGTCCCAGAGGGGTTCTGGCACAGGTCACACACTGCCCAGATAATCAGCAACGGGAGCGGTACGTTTTTAATCAGTGAACCCTTTCCCTGAGGGTCCAAGACCAACATCTGGTCCCTTCTGAAGCGGCGATCTTAAGCCTGCCATCCCAGTTTTTGCATGGGGTAATCCCCCTGGCCAAAATCGATCCCGAGAACTTTGGCAGAGTCTTGGGGCCCTGGAAGAGTGTTCGGGTAATCAAAGCTGGACCCCCTCTCCCAGCCAGAGACTCTCACACTTATCCCGTTGATCTTGGACCCGAAGCTCTAGTAGCGGTCGACCTCTGCATCACCCATTGCGCCTCCGGGACACAAAAACAGTGACGTCCCTCGGCGTACGCCCCAGCCTTAGAAGTGGCTTCCGGTGCCACCTGTCCATCCGACTCCCACCAACGGCCATGAAAATCACCCTCCTAGGAAATGGGTCAATCCCGAACACGTACCGTAGTGGCTTCAGAGGACAACCCTGGCGAACACCAGAACCCAACTCAAAGAGCTGCCATCCAACCGGTCACAAGCGGGAAACTTTCTTCTCCTGCCGTAAAAACTTTCAGCCAATTGACAAACGCCCCGGCAGGCATTGCCTCAGAAGGACAGCACCACAGTAACCGTGGTTAACCCGATCACACGCTTTTGCCTGATCAAGGACAGCAAGTACCCCCTTCCAGTTTAACCAGCCCTGCCTGCTCCCCTGCCTCCGACACAAGCACAGCACTAAATGTTCCTGCGTCCTGGAACGCGCAGGCTGGGTCCCCGAAGGAGCCAGGGCCAAACTGCACCACCGATTACAGCAACCCTTTGCCAAACCTTTCTTTCCGTTTTGAGAAGCGCTATGGACTCCAGTTCTCAATACGAGATCGTCTTACCCTTTGACAGAATGATCAGGGCAGACCTCACTCATTGACGTCGCCGATTGCGAGAAGCCCCCCCCACACTCATTGAATACCTCATTCAGTGGGAACCAAGGCGCCCTAAAGATCTTATAAAACTTGGATGTTAGCCATCTTGGGGCCTTGTGACCAGCATGAATTCCCTCCAAGACCACCTGCCAACGTGTAAAAGGTAGGGCTTGATCCTCACTAGTCTCATCATCATGAAAATAAACCAACCTATCACCCGGCCCCTATCACCTAATCAATTATACAACATAACAGTCCCACTTGGACTTGGGACCAATAGCCAGGACCTGCCTCCTCGTCTCCAGACTCCCCTCAGAGGACCCTGACTCCCCAGGGGGAGACGTTCTCGGCACCCCCTGCAGCTCCGCACTCTGGCCCTTCACCTCATCCCTCCATCGGCAGAGAGGCGCCATCCAGGTACATGAATCGTATGAAAGTTGACCAGGATGGGGGAAAGGAGGGACGGGTGTAGCGTGGGGGGTTGGTTGCACCTTCCTTGGGTACCTTGTCAGGGTGGGAAAGATCTTACATCTCTCTTATTTTTATCCTTTTTCTTCGTTTTTGGCGGCCACACTTACTCTTTTCTCTAGGCCCCCCCTATTATCCTCGTCCATACTCCATAATGGAGGAGTCTGAGACATGGCACCTTCCTACCCTCTCCATCCTCCTTACCTCCGTCATCCAGTACTCACCCCTGGGCCTCAGCAACAGAGTGTGGTCTCGCCGGGGGAACCGGGTGGTGAGGGGGGGGAAGGGGGCGGATTCTTTTTTTGATTTTTTTTTCTGTTTGCTTTGTTGTCCCTCATCAAGTTTCCCCTGCCGCCCCGCGCCTCCCCCCTCTCTCTCCTTTTGCCACCCTTCTCTAGCTGCCTCCTCTGTCAGTGTCTTTTCTTCCTGCCCCCTCATTCTCCCCCTCTGCTAGTCCCCATCCCAGCAAATTCCACCTCATTGCTTTTGCTGATGTTCCGCATCTCGAATACCGAGTCACTGCTAGGGTGCACCGAGAATCCACCACATAGTTTACACCTCTCTGCCCTGTACCGGATTAGTCGAGATGGCCACACCCCCACACTTCTGCACATGCATTTACGCTGAAATGTGTGGGGTCCCCGCACGTGTGGCCACAGCTTAGGCTGCCCCCGGTAGAAGATCCAGGATACTACCCCTCCCAGGAGGTGATGAAGGGATTTGGGCGACTTATTACCTGAACTCCTCAACTTCACCATGAGGTCCAGGCCGCCCCTACCGATACCAATTCGTCCCCTTTTTTTTTTTTTTTTTAGTTTAGTCTTGTTTTTTTTTGGTTACTACCACCATCCTCTCATCCGGTATGATGTCAACATACTGCACGCCCAAAACCATTCACGCGGCCCTGATGTCTCCCTGCCTCTTGCTCTCGTAGGCAGACAAAACTATCTCTTTATCCAAATGACAAATCAACCTCCTGCCCCTCTGCGATTGAGTTCACAGCAATGGTCTTAATACTATTACCATTGAATTTCAGGTTTTTTTTGCTTAATAAATAAGACTAACTTTCTGTTTTGG
Source organism: Engystomops pustulosus (assembly GCA_019512145.1). Taxonomy (NCBI): domain Eukaryota; kingdom Metazoa; phylum Chordata; class Amphibia; order Anura; family Leptodactylidae; genus Engystomops; species Engystomops pustulosus. Next base: position 19,141 of record WNYA01002986.1, on the reverse strand, counting down.
TTCAAAGCGTACATCATGAGCAAAAAAAAGAACGTTTTTGTTCTGACCAATTGGCCGCAATGAAACAAGAGTCCAAAATGTAAAGGGGTCTGAATACTTTCTGTACCACTGAGCCTGACATCACTTATCCATTCTTTGCCCCGTCTCTCCCCTGCGGGTCCTTGCTGACTCCTTCGAGCTCCCTCCTGTCTGTGTAGATCAAATAGTTGGGGCTGTGAGTTGGATCTTAAGTTGTGTTTCGTGTTGTGGCCACCCTGTACAGGCGGTGGTTTACGATCCTCTGTAGCGGGGAGGAGCGGGGCCCGTCTCTGTGCCAATCAGCAATATTTTTGCCATGCTCCCTTTAACTGATATCATATGTGTATAATGGTGTCTCCGGACGTCCTGCTTTAATGAGTGCAGACTGTGGGGGTTGCCCGTCCGCGAGGTTCTTCCTCTTTGGTCAGTCGCGGGCGTCTCGTGAGTTAATTGACTTCTCTCACTCGGATCGACTTGTCCTGTGAGATTCGCGGCCGATAGAAATGTCACATAAAAGTTGTAAATTTGTGTATGAGCTCCTGATTTCTTTCCATTTTGCCTTCGCTTGGAATCAATTATTCTTCTCCTTACTTTTCCACGATGGCGACTTTTTATTCCTCCATCCCCGGGACACATCAGACGCCGCTGCGACGCACCACCAGCTTCTCCTATCAAGATGCCATCGCTGTCTGAAGATTTGAAGATTTGTATGTTCCAGTTTTAACAATGAGGACGTTAATATCTGACAATATGGCGCTGACAGGGGGCCAGCGACGCACCGCGACGTTGATTGTACTACAATGCACTGGGAAAACAAAGTCTACGAGACGATTCCTAAGGAAGACATAGGTGCAGATTTTACTTTCCCCGTCCTGTTGTGATCCAGCGGCGGTTCTCCGCCGAGGATTTCGGATCTTCCGACGATTCACTAAGGTAGTGCGCCTGATGTCCACAGTGCCGCTGCCGGCGCTGAAGTCCGCTGGATTGGCCGGAGTTTTCACTGTCCTATCTTGGGTGGCAGGTAAGCGCTGTCAAGCGACAATTTTGTTAAAATTTCCGTGTTTTTCCGGGAGAATCCGTCTGGTTTTTGACGTCACGCCCCCGATTTACGTCACTGCTGCCGGCGCCAATGCGCCAAATCTGATCCCGGCACCAAAACCTGGGGCAATTTAGTGGAAAAACGGCGCAATCGGTAATATTCAGAAACCGACGAAAAAAGCGATTCGGCCCTTATTAATGACCCCCCATAAGATATATCAAGGGCAACTCAGACTGATCTCTTACTACCTAGTGGAGGGAGTACTGATGTCATCAGCACCAGGATACTGAGAACTGAGAACAATAGATGTGCTAAGAATACGAGAAAATTTCCACACTGATTTATTCCATGTTTTGCTGTCATCATCATATTCTGTTTTTTTCTTTCAGCACATTCACCATAGGAGTAGCTCATGAGAATGGTGGAGAAGACAGATTCAGGACTTTTTCCACCTATCCGCTCTCCAGCACTCTGATGTTATATACAGTATATATTACTGATAGAAAAATTATCATGCATCTTACCCACATGTGACGTAAATAGTACGTTACATGTGGTTGTATGGAGAGGGCTCACAAACTAAGCCCTCTCCATACAAGTCCCAAGCAAAGAAAGAAACCAATTAGGCTCAAATTATATGTATTGAAATGTGCTCACCGTTTTTCGGTTGTACAGTCGGTACCAACACTAGAACGCTTTGTCTTTTGAGTGGTTTAGGCTGCCGTCCTGGACTTACTGGCAACAGTTTTGCAAGGAAAAGTAAAATTGGTAGACGCCCGATTTCCAGGTTTATTCACGGCGCCATCACTCGAATTCCAGACTTTTCATAATTTGATTTCTTTATTAATAAGCTTTGTACTACGCATTTCAAGCCCGGACTGGCTCTTCCTCTTACCTAAAGCATAAAACTTTATGGCGTCTAGCTGTGTTTTGGTAGCATGATTTGTAACTTGATTCAATTCATGTAACCACTCGGTAATGATCGGTGGGTCTATTTAGAATAAGAAGGTGAGTAAAGAATACATAAATGGATACCCTGGAACGTGTAGTAACGTGTTAAATCCATAAATGCAAGCAAGATAATCATATTTATATATACATAATAATCAATTTCATATATTGTTTTATCCTCTCCTCTTCTTTGTTCCGCCCATAACAAGCCGTCCAGAGCTCTGCACATGGAAAATAAAAAAGTGATATATTTTTGAAGTGGGGAGTCAAAATGAAAACTAAAAAACTAAAAATGGATTTGGGTTAAAGTGTTAATCATATTTGGGATGTCAAGTATCTGTATAGATTATGTCCATGTATTGTAATGATGCTGTTATGTATGTGGATGATGATGTCAAGGTATGTTTCTCGATGATGTCATGTATGTGGATGATATGTCATTATGTGTATAGGAGGATGTCATTTCTTTTGTATAGATTATGTCATGTATTTGGATGGATGATGCCATGTATGTGTAATAGATGATGTCATGTATTTGGATGGATATGTCATGTATTTGTATAGATGATGTCCATGTATGTTTATAGATGATGGTTTGTAATGTATATAGTGATGTCATGTATGTGTATGGCATGATTTCCAATGTATGTGTATAGATGATGTTACTGTATGTGTATGGGAATTATGTCATGTATGTGTATGGATGATGTCTTCTGTGATAGATTATGTTATGTATGATATAGATGATGTCATGTATGTGTAATGGTGATGTCATATATGTGTATAGAGGATGTTATGTATGTGTAATGGATGATGTCATATATGTGTATAGATGATGTCATGTATTGGATGTGGATGAATGTCATGTATGTGTATGGATGATGTCATGTATGTGTATTATGATTTATGTATGTGTTATGGATATGTCATGTATGTGGATGGATGATGTCATGTTTGTGATAGATTGATGTTATGTATGTATATAGATGAGGTCATTTATGTGATGGATGATGTCATTTATGTGTAATGATGATGCATGTATGTTGTATAGAATTGATTTCATGCATTGGATGGATGATGTCATGTATGTGGTATAGATGATTTATGTATGTGGATGGATGATGTCATGTTATGGGATAGATGAGGTCCTGTATGTTTATAGATGATTTATGTATGTGTATAGATGATGTCATGTATGTGGTGGATTATGTCATGTCCTGTGGATGGATGATGTCCTTTATGTGTATAGATGATGTTATGTAGGTGTATGGCTGACGATCATGTATGTGTAATAGGATGATTTTATGTATGTGTATGGATGATGTCATGTCTGTGTATAGATGCTGTTATGTCATGTGTATTGATGTGTCTATATGTTGTATAATGATGTCATGTATTTGGATGATGATGTTCATGTATGTTTATGATGATGTCATGTATGTGTATAGAATGATTATGTATGTGTATGGATATTCATTTATGTGGATGGATGAGTCAATGTTTTGTGTATAGCTGATGTTATTTATTTAGATAGATGATGTCATGTTGTGGATGTGATGATGTCATGTATGTTGTATGGATGATTTTCATGTGGTGTTAGATGATTCATGTAATTTGGATGATGAGTCATGTATGTGTATAGATATTTCATGTATGTGATGGATGATGTCATGTATGTGTATAGATGATGTTATGTATGTGTATGGATTATGTCATGTATGTGGATGGATTATGGTCATTTATGTGTATAGATGATGTTATGTGTATATAGATGATGTCATGTATGTGTATGGATGATGTCAATGTATTGTAATAGATTGAAGTTATGTTAGGTGTATGGATGAGTCATATAGTGTATAGATATGTCAATGTCTTTGAATGGATATTTCCATGTATGTGTATGGAATGTCATGTCTGTGTATAATGATGTTATTTATGTTGTATGGATGATGTCATGTATGTGGAGGATGAATGTCCTGTTTGTGTATAGATGATTTTAATGTATTATATAGTATGATGTTCCTGTATGGCTATAGATGGTGCATGTCTGTGTAGGATGATGTTCATGTATTTGTATGGATGATGTCATGTTGTGGATAGATGATGGTCATGTATTGTAATAGACGATTTCATGTATGGTGTATAGGATGATGTCATGTATGTGGATGGATGATCGTCCTGTATGTTTATAGATGATGTATATATGTGGATGGTTTCATGTATTGTATAATTATGTTATGTATGTGGATGGATGCTGTCATTATTGGATAATGATGTCATGTATGTGTTATAGATTATTTATGTATGTTATAATGATGTCATGTATGTGGCATGGGATTATTTCATGTATGTGGATGGTGATGTCGGTATGTGTATTGATGATGTATATGTATGTGGTATATATTGATGTTTTGTATGCTGATGATGGATTATGTAATGTAATGTGTATGGATGATGTCATGTATGTTGGGAAATAGATGAATTTATGTATGTGGATTAATGAAGTCATGTATGTGGCTGAATTATGTCATGTTGGTATATATGCTGTCCATGTATGTGTATAGATTATGTTATGTATGTGGATTGGATGAGGTCCATGTATGTGGATGAATGATGTCATGTAGTGTTATAGATGATGTCATGTATGTGGATGGATGATGTCCATGTATTTTGGATATTATGTCATGTATGTGTATAGATGATGTTTCGTATGTGGATGGATGATGTCATTATGGGATGGATATGTCATGTATGTGGTTAGATATGTTATTTATGTATGTATTGTATATAGATGAGTCATGTATTTGGATGGATGATGTCATGTCATGTGTAATAGATTATTGCTATGTAATGTGTATGGATGATTCATGTATGTCATAGATGATGTCATGTATGGGTATAGATGATGTCATGTGGTGGTGTATAGATGATGTCCATGTATGTGGTATTGGATGATGTCATGTATGTGGATGGATGATGTCATGTAATTGTATGGATGATATCATGTATGTGATGGATTGAATGCCTGTATGTTGAGAATTATGTCCATTATGTGGTATAGATCGATGTTAATGTATTGTATGGATGATGTCATGTATTTGGATGGATATGTCATGTATGTGTATGGATGATGTCATGTAATGTGGATGGATTATGTCCATGTATTGGATTGATGATGTCCTGTATCTGTATAGATGATGTTATGTATGTTGGATGATTGATGTCATGTATTTGGATGATGATGTCATTTATCTGTATAGCTTATGTTTGTATGTGTATGGATGATGTCATGTTGTGTATGGAGATTTATGTATGTGTATAGATTGATGTTATTTGATGTGTATGGAATATGTCATGTATGTGGAGGGATGACTGTCATGTAGGTGTATAGATGGATGTTTATGTATGTGTATGGATGATGTCCTGTAATGTGGGGAAATGGGGGGAAATGATGTCATGTATTGATAGATGATGTCATGTCTGTGTATAGATGTTGGTCATGTATGTGTATAGAAGATATCATGTATGTGGAAGGTGTCCATGTATGTGTATAGAGGATGTCATGTATGTGTTGGATGAGTTTTGTACTAGTGTATATATGATGTTAGTATGTGTTGGATGATGTCATGTATGTGTATGTGATGAGTCCTGTATGTGGATAGATAGATGTCATTTATGTGGAAGTGTCATGTATGGGGGTGTCATGTCTTGTATAGAGGATGTCATGTCTGTGGATGGATTATGTCATGTAAGTGGATGGAATATGTTCATGTATGTGTATAGATGATGTCATGTATTTGTAGAGAATGATGTCCATGTATTTGGATGGATATGCCTGTTATGTGTTATAAGGATGGTCCAATTAGGTGTATAGAATAATGTCCATTATGGTTATAGAGGATGTCATGTTGTGTATAGATGATGTCCATGTATGTGGATAGTGTCATGTATGTGTATTATGATGCCATGTATGGTGTATAGATGATGTCATGTATGTTGATTGTGTCATGTATGTGTTAAGATGATGTCAGTGTATGGTTCTATATGGATGTTTATGTACTGTGTAAAGTGATTTCATGTATGTGTTTGGATGATTTCCCATGTATGTGTATGGATGATTCCATGTATGGTGTATGGATGATGGCCATGTAGTGTATGGATGATGCCATATATGTGTATGATGATTCATCGTGAGTGGATGCTATATGTCTGTATGTTGTATAGAGATGTTATGGTATGTGTATAGATGATGTCATGTATGTGTAATAGCTTATGTCATGTATGTGTATTAGGATGTCATGTATTGTATGGATGTGCCCATGTATGTGTATGGATGATGTCTGTATGTGTATGGATTGATTTCCTGTATGTGTATAGATTATGTCATGTTATTGTATGGATGATGCCAGATATTGTACTAGGTAGTCAATGTTGTGGATGGATGATGTCATGTATGTGGCTGAATGATGTCATGTGTGTATATATGGATGTCATGTATGTGTAATAGATGTATGTTATGCTACATGTGGATGGATGATGTCTGTATTTGGATGGATGATGTCATGTAGTGTATAGATTGCTGTAATGTATTTGGATGGATATGTCATGATTTAGGATGATTATTTCATGTTGGTGGAATAGAATGATTTCCTGTATGTTGATAGATTATTAATGTATGTGTATGATGATTCATGTCATGTGGTATAGATGATGTATTTATGTGGATGGTGTATGTATGTGGTATAGGAGGATGTCATGTATTTGATGGATCGATGTCATGTAATGGTGTATTAAAGATCCATGTATTGTAAGGATGATTTCATGTATTTGGATGGATGATGTCTGGTATGTGTAATAGATGATGTCATGTTATTTGATGGATGATGTCATGTGGTGTATAGATGATGGTCATTTATCGTGTGGATGGCTGATGTCAGGTAATGTGTATAAAGGATGCCCATGTATGTGTATATATGATGCCATTGTATTTTGTATAGATGAGGTCATGTATGTGTTAGAGGATGTCCATGTATGTGATGGATGTTCATTTATGTGATGGAAGATGTTCATGTATGTGGTAGGGATGATGTCATTTATGTGTAAAGGATGTCATGTATGTGTGTAGATGATGAAGTATGTGGGTTGGATGATGTCATGTATGTGGATGCAGCGTATTCATGTATGTGTATGGGATGATGTCATGTATGTGTATAGATGATGCCGATGTCTGTGTATAGAATGATGTTCTGTATGATTGTTATATGATGTCATTTTATGTGGTTGGATGATGTCATGTATGTGATGGCATGATGCCATAGTATGTGTAATGGATGATGTCATGTATGTGGTGGATGAATGTCTTGTATTTGTATAGATGATTTATGTCGTATAATAGATGTTCGCCTGTATGGTATAGATGATGTTATGTATGTGATGGGATGACTGTCATGTATGTGTATAGATGATTTCATGTATTGTATGGTGATGTCATGTATGTGTAAATGGATATGCATGTATGTGTAGGGATGATTTCATGTATGTGTTATGGATTATGCATGTAATGTGTTATGGATGAGCATAGATGTGTATAGGTATGTCATGTCATGTGGATGGATGATGTCATGTATGTGTATAGATGATATCTTTTAATTGTATAGATTATTTCTGTATGTGTATAGATGATGTCATGTATGTGGATGGATGATGTCATTTATGTGATAGATGGGATGTCCTTGTCACGTCGTATAGATGAATGTCATGTATCTTATAGATGATGTTCAAGTAAGTGGATGGATGATGTCATTTATGTGTATAGATGTATGTCATATATCTGTATAGATGATGCATTTAGGTGATGGATGATGTCATTATGTGTATAGATGAGTCATGTATTGTATGGGTGATGTCATTATTGTATAGATTTGTCATCGTGTATGTGTAAGATGATGTCATGTATGTGTATGATGATTTCATTTATGGTTGTATAGATTCATGTCATGTATGTGTATGGATGAGGTCATGTATGTGTATTGGATGATGTCAATGTATGTGGATGGATGATGTCATTTTATGTGTATGGCTGATTCATGTATGTGTATAGATTATGCCATGTATGTGTGATGGAGGATTTCATTATGTGTATAGTTGATGCCATGTATGTGGAGGGATGATGTTCATGTCATGTGTATAGAGGATGTCATGTATGTGTATGGATGATCATGTAATGTTTATAGATGTGGTGTTGGTTGCCATCTGTTTTCCCTGGATTCACTCGTTGGCAGCATTTCCCAGAATTTCCCTTTATCACAGTTCCATATTTCGGGGACGTGTTTCCTCCCTCCGCCTGCGGGTTCATTTATAAGCCATACAGGGTGTGGGTGGCGGGGGGTGCGGTCCTCATACCAGGGGAACCCGGGTGAAGTAATGACCAGATGACTGTAATTAACTTCTCCCCGTATATAAAGAATCTTCTAATCCCAGGGTCAGAAGACGCTTGCGCCCGGGATTCCCTGCTCACATTAGATTTGGGGTCCGGTGATTAATTCTTCGCTTGTTCCGGGACGGGAAATAAATCTTGGAAGACGACTCTTCAACATTTGTTTTTTCCTCTTTTCTGTCACATTAGGGAATGTCGGCCGAGCTTCCCGATTAAGATTTTTGTGTGAGTTACAGAACGCAATCAATTTATATTGTCTGATTGGGGTTTAAGGATCGTGGGCCGATCTGTGTGCCCCCCATCACCTCCCCCGCTGGATGTAGACAGCGGCTTCTATAGGGTCATGATACATTGTAATCCATTGTCACCGGATGATCTATAGACCTAGATCCATCATATGCATGACCGCAGTATACGCCTCACAGCCATATCATGTCAAGCCGTCCACACGGAATCATCACACCTGACACTCATCTACATCTCACCCAACCACACCTGCCCTCATCATGACAACTCACCAATTCACCTGGTACACTCATCATGACCTCCCACCTATCACACCTGGACACTCATCATACATCGCACCTGTCACACCTGTACACTCATCATACATCTCACCTGTCACACCTGTCCCTCACTACATCTCACCTGTTCACACCTGTACACTCATCATACATCTTCACCTACCCACCTGTACACTCATCATACATCGCACCTATCACCCCTGTACACTCATCATACATCGCACCTATCACACCTGTCACTCAATATACAACTCACCTATTCACCTGTACACTCGTCAATACATCGCACCTATCACATCCTGTGACACTCATCATACATCGCACTATCAACCCTGTACACTCATTAACATCGCACCATCACACCTGTCATCTCCATACAATTCACCTATTACCCCTGTACACTCATCATACATCCCACCTTCCACCTTACACTCCTCATACATCTCACCTATCACACCTGTCACTCATCATACATCGCACTATCACACTGTACACCTCATCATACCTCCACCTATCACACCTGTACACGCATCAACAACTCACCTATTAACACCTGTACACTCATTATACATCTTACCTATCACACCTTACACTCATCAACAAATCACCTATCACACCTGTACCTCATCATACATCTCACCTGTCACACCTGTACACTCATCATACATCTCACCTATCACACCTGTACACTCATCGACACATCACCTATCACACATTACACTCATCACACATCTGCACCTATCACACCTGTACACTCCTCATACCATCACCTATCACACCTGTACACTATCAGACATCTCACCTATCACACCTGTACACTCATCCATACATCTCACTATCACACCTGTAACACTCATATACAAATCACCTATCACACCTGGTACACTCATCATACATCTCACCTATCACACCTGACACTCATCATACATCTCACACTCTCACACCTGTACACTAGTCCATACAAATCACCTATCACACCTGTACACTCAGCCTACAAATCACCTATCACACCTGTACACTCATCATACATCTCACCTATCTACACCTGTACACTCATCTTACCCATCACCTATCCACATGTACACCATCACACATCTTCACCTATCACACCTGTACACTCATCATACAACTCACCTATCACACCTGTACACTCATCATACATCTCACCTATCACCCTGTACCTCATCCTACATCTCACCTATCACACCTGTTACACCATCATACATCTCACCTGTCACCCTGTACACATCATCATACATCTCACCTATCACACTTACACTCATCATACTCTCACCTGTCACACCGGTCCTCATCATACATCCACCTATCACACCTGTACACTCATCATCAAATCCCCTATCACACCTGTACCCTCATCATACATCTCACCTATCACACCTGTAAACTCATCATACATCTCACCTATCACACCTGTACACTAGTCATAACAAATCACCTATCACACCTGTACACTCATCATACATCTCACCTATCACACCTGTACAACTCATCACACATCTCACCTATCACACCTGTACACTCCATCATACATCTCACTATCACAACTTTCACTCTCATCCAAATCACCTATCACCCTGTACACTCATCATACACTCACCTGTCCACCTGTACACTCATCATACATCTCACATATCCACCTGTACACTCATCATACAAATCATCACCTATCACACCTGTACACTATCATACAATCACCTATCACACTGTACCTCTCTATACATCTCACCTATCACACCTGTACACTCTCACCCCTCTCCCTATCACACTGTCCCCTCATCATACATCTCACCTATCACACCTGTCACGACTAATCATACACATCACCTATCCCACCTGTACACTCATATACATCTCACCTTTCCACCTGTACACTCATCTACACTCCACCTGTCACACCTTTACTTCATCTACATCTACCTATCACACCTTAACACTCTCATACATCCCACCTCTCCAAACCTGTATACTTACATACATCTTACCTATCACACCTGTACACTCATAATACACCTCAACTATCACCCTGTACACTCATCATCTATCGTCACTATCACACCCTGCATACTTATCATACATCTCACCACACCTGTACACTCAACATACATCCACTTCACACCCTGACATTCATCATATACCCTTGCCAATCACATTGGGTACACTTATCTTACACCTCACCTATCATACCTGTCACTCTGATACATCTCACCTATTACACCTTTACACTCATTCATACACCTCACCTATCACACATGTAGACTCATCATACTGGCAACGATGCACACCTGTACACTCTTATGCTCTCACCTGTCACACCTGCACACTATCCTACATATCATCGATTAAACCTGTACACTCAATACACAATCATACTCTCCACCTATCTCAAGTGTACACTCATCATATAATGTCCACCTATCACAACTGGTAGAATCATCATACATCCACCCGTGACACCTCACCCTAGTCTCCACCCCTCCCTGTCACCCTGTAGATTCATCAAAATCTCACGGTATTATACCTGCACACAAATTAAATACACCTCACCTATCAAGACCTGTAACTGATCCTCTCTTTAATCTATCACACCAAAGTCGCTTATTACTAATACTTTTCACCTATCGCACCTGTAGCCCTCATAATACACCTACATCGAGCACACCTGTACACTCATCATACATCCTACAATCAATCTGGTACACTCAGTCCTACATCTCACCTATTCACCTGTACACCATCAGACACACCACCTATCACACCTGTACACTCATTATATAATCTCACCTATCACCCTGTCACTCTTATACCATATCAACCTCACAATTCCACACATATCCATATCCCATCTATTACACAGTACAGTTATCAGACCTGTGCACTACACACCAGTACAACCATCAACATGTCAACTACAACACATGTCAATTATCCTATCACTACATTCCACAATTTCACACCTGTGCACTCTCATTCACATCACCTATCACACCCCTGTAACACTCATCGGACAATTCACCTTCACACCTTTACACTCACGGACAATCTCACCTATCACACCTGTGCACTCATCATACATCCTCCCCTTCACAACACCTGTACACTCATCGTACATCTCCCTATCAACAACCTGTACACTCATTCTTACCACTCTCACCTATCACACCTTTACAGCTCATCGTACATCTCACCTAGCACACCTGTACACTCATCATACATACCACCTTTCACACCTGTGCACTCATCCAAAAAATTCCCTCACCGTTTCACACCTGTACACTCATCAAAACCCCCTCTAACCACCTGTACACTCATCATACATCTCACGCTATCACACCTTGACACTCGATCATACACCAAGACAACGGACACACACGCAAAAACACCCACCTCTCACACCTGTACACTCATCATACATCCCCTATCACACCGGTACACTCATCATACATTTCCACCGATCACACCTGTACGACTCATCAGACACCTTACCAATCACACCTTTACACTACATCATACATCCACCTTGCTACACTCATCGTACATCTCACCTATCACACCTGTACACTATCATACATCCCACCTATCACACCTGCACACTCATCCAGACATACACCTATCACACATCCCCCTATCACACTTGTACACCATCCTACACCCCACCTATCACAATCGACCGTACACTCTTTTCCATATCAACCTTCCACCTCCACACATATCGTATTTCCCATCTATTACAACATTTTACAGTTACATACAGGTCACCTACAACACCGTACATCATCATACATGTCAACTACAACACTGTGGTCAATTATCAACATCCCCCCTTCACACCTGTGCACCATCATTCACCTCACCTATCACACCTGCAGCCTCATCGTAACATCTCACCTATCACCCTGTACCTCATCACACATCTCGACCTCTCACCCTGTACGTCATCATACATCTCACCGATCCCACCTGTGCACTCATCATACATCCCACCTATCAAACCTGTACACTCATCGTACTCTCACATATCACCCTGTAACACTCATCTTACTCTCACATATCACAACTACACACTCATCATACATCCCCCTATCACACCGACACTCATCATTCACCTCACCTTTCACACAGTACACTCATCATACATCCCACCTATCACACCTGTACACTCATCATACATCCCACCTATCATCCCCTGTACACTCATCATACATCCCACCTATCACACCTGTCACTCACATACATCCCACCTCTCACACCGGTACACTCATCAGGAAGACATCCCACCCTATACACCTGTACACCCATCATACATCCCACCTATCACAAACCTGTACACTCATCAGACACAACCACCTTACACAACTTTTCATACATCTCACCTATGTGACCTATACATGCTTATACATCAGCTTTGTATCCCAGGCAGGTCTCCTTGCATCGCTCGGCTCATGTGATCTTCATTATTCTACATACATGATGCCACAGACTCAGACTCTCATATGGTTTATTGTGCCGGGAAGATGCTCCCCAAAATACCAACCTAGTAAGGCGGCCACCTGTGTTCATGGTGTCTCGCAATGTGCGCAGCCTCCTCTCGAACCGAGATCTGTGGGACCAACATAACTCACCACCACTGGTTCTGCATGGCATCCAATATGAGCAGCTCCTTGCCCTGGTGTGTCAGGAATAGCTCATCAGACTCCTCCTGTAGGAGTTACAAGCATTTATTGAGAATGTATTAAGGGTTAGAGGTTACAAACTACCAAATGGAAGGAGACTGAAATCTATTAGGAAATAATGCAACATGTCTAGAAATCTAAATTAGGAGAACTGTAGGAGATTGAGACCGGAGCTTAGCTATCACAGGGAGAAGAGACATACTGGGAAACTTACTGGGGATATAGTCACAGCAACCAAAAAGGTCCAACAAGGGTATGTGCAGACCAAAAATAAATCGGGCTAAGGAGATCAGACTTAAACTTCGTGTTTTCTATAATCCCATCTCATCGGGAGAAGGAGACCTGCACGGGGCAAACTTAGTTGGGGTTATTCACAGCCTCTTAAGGAAGAAGGTAGATAGGGAACGTTATTGGGGGCTCATTCCCGCGCACTCAGAGGGAGAAGGGAGACAGAGATAGAGTTTAGTTGGGGCTCAGTGGGCTAATCTACAAGTATCAATGGAGAAGGGGATATACATTTTCTATCCATAGATCTAGACATAATGTAACTCTTATGTAGATTTGCCGCTAAACGCCTCCCAAGTAACGATCCCACTTTGCCCCTTTTATAGATGGAGCTGAGCTGTCCTACATGTGCATATAGCTGGGGTCAGTAATGGCTACCACCTGCTGCCACTATACCTGACATATGAACCCCAGGCGCATTGGCGAGACTTCTGCCTGCAGAGGCAGCTCATTTTACTAAAGACCATTGGACCGATTAGCCTTCCACTGCAATCATTAGTAAGTAATCAAATGTCTTCTGGTATGCTAATGTTCACCCCCGTCATCAAATTCTTTCATTCCCTCAGCAAGGGGGGGGCTGGGGTGACCAGTTTAAATTAATGATTCCCTCAAATCATTACACAGCTTTCTAGTAATTATATGTGGATTTTGGCTCCTTGCTAATCATTTGTGGATTGTCCCGCCCGCTGGTCCTGATGGCGGAGCAGCCAAACATTTACCAAAACGTTTTTTAAAGGAACAGTCCTGTGTGTCCTCTGTAATCCTGTTAAAGCTGGTTGACAACCGGTACTTGCTGCAAAGAACCGATGCGATTAACCCTCGTCGTCTGTGCTTGCCAAGGAAACAGCGCTCATCAGAAGATGAGAGAGCTGCAGCCGCCGAGCACTGACCCAGCCCGCCGCTGACATGTTTTGTGAAATTATGACGCTGCCCTGGCACGACCGCCTGTAATTGATGACTTGCTTTCCTCCCCGCACTTTTATTAGTTGTGTTTTTGATGTCACAAGTGACAGTTTCCAGCTACAGAGTGACAAACTCAGAGTGACCTGCAGGTGACGGCACCGCGCAACCCGAGAATGGAACTATCCTGACACCGAGTCACAAGACAAGGAATACTCCACAATTGACGAAAGGAAGCATTTATCCACATTTATATAAAATCCACTCACTTCCCTTATTTATTGTAGTCTTATTCCTTTCATGATAATTTATTACTCTCCCCGGATACTGAAAGTTTCGACAACCTGCTGCACCACACATAACCTACCATAATAATATCTCCAAACACTATTAATACTGTCCCCTATGTACAAAACTATAATTACTATAATACTGGCCCCCTATGTACAATAAAATAACTACTATAATACTGCCCCCTATGTAACAGGAATATAACTACTATAATTACTGCCACCTATGTCAGGAATATAACTACTTCATACGCCCCACTATGTACAGGACTATAACTACTATAATACTGCCCCTATGTACAAGGAATATAAACTACTATATACTGTCCCCTATGTACCCGAATATTAACTGCACTATAATTACTGCCCCTATGTACAGTATATACCTACCCCTATAATAGCTGCCCCCTATGTACAAGAAATATAACTACTATAATCCTGCCCCTATGTACAAGAATCCGATAACTACTATAATAACTGCCCCCTATGTACAGATATAACTACTATAATACTGTCCCCCTATGACAGGAATATAACTACTATAATACTGGCCCCTATGTACAAGAATATAACACTATAATACTGTCTCCTATTTACACGAATATAACTACTATATAACTAGGCCCCATAGGTACAAGTATATAACTACTATAAATGATGTCCCCATATGTATAAAAGATATAACTACTAATAAAAAACTTTTTGCCCCCTCTTACAAGCATATAACTAATATAAGCTGCCTCCTATGTACAGGCATAGTAATACTATAATACTGCCCCCTATGTCAAGAATAGAACACTATAATACTGTCGCCCTATGTACGCAGAATATAACTACTATAATACTGCCCCCTATGGAAGGAATTACTACTGATAAATACTGCCCCCCTATGGTACAGGAATATAACTACTATAATACTGCCCTCTATTTACCAGAATTACTACTATAATACTGCCCCCTATGTCACAGTAATATAACTACTATAATACTGCCCCTATGTACAAGAATTAACTACTATAATACTGTCCCCTATGGACACGAATATAACTACTATCATACTGCCCCCTATTCCGAATATAACTACTATAATACTGCCCCCTATGTACAAGAATATAACTACTATAATACGCCCTCCTAATGTTACAGGAATATAAGTACTATCATTACTGCCCCCTATGTAACAGAATATCACTACTATAATCCTTTCCCCTATGTACAAGAATATAACTACTATAATACTGCCCCCTATGTACGGAATCTAACTACTATAATACGCCCCCTATGTAACAGGATATCACTACTATAATCCTGCCCCTTGGACAGAATGATAACTACTATAATACGTTCCCCCTATGTACAGAATATAACTACATAATACTGCCCCTATGTACACGAATATAACTACTATAATACTGCCCCCTATGTAACAGGACTATAACTACTATAATACTGCCCCCTATGACAGGAATATACTACTATAATACTGCCCCCCCTATGTCAGAATATACGGACTACTATAATACTGCCCCTATGTACAGAATATAACTCTATAATACTGTCCCTATGGTACACGAACTATAACACTTATAATACTGCCCCATTATGTACAAGTATAGTGAACTACTATAATACGGTGCCCCTAGGGTACAAGATATAACTACTATAATACTGCCCCCTTGTACAAGATATAACTACTAGAATACTGCCCCCTATGTTAACAGATATAACTACCTATAATACTGCCCTATGACACGAATACGGAAGTCTACTATAATACTGCCCCTATGTACAGGGAATATAACTACTATATACTGACCCCGATGTACAGAGATACCTACTATAATACTTCCGCCATGTACACGAATATAACTACTTAATACTGCCCCCTATGTACAAGTCATATAATCTACTATAATACTGCACCCATATGTACAAGAATAGAACTACTATCATACTGACCCCCCTACTGTGTACAGATATACTACTATAATGACTGCCTCCTATGTAAGAATTAAGTACTATAATACTGCCCCCTATGTACAAGAATATAACTACTATAATCTGTCCCCTATGTACAGAATATAACTACTATATACTGCCCCCTATGTCAGGAATATAACTACTATAATACGGCCCCTTGTACAGAATATACTACTATAATACTGCCCCCTATTACAAGAAATATAACTACTATAATACTGCCCCCTGTACAAGAATATAACTACTATAATACTGCCCCCTATTACACGAATATAACTACTATAATCCTGCCCCCTATGTCAAGAAATATAACACTATAATACTGCCCCTATGTACAAGAATATACTACATAATACTGTCCCCCTATTACGTAATATATCTATATATACTTGCCCCCTATGTACCAGAATATAAGTCTATAATACTGCCCCCCATGTACAGGAATATATCTACTATAATACTCCCCCATGTAGAAATATAGAGTCTATAATACTGCCCCCTATGTACAAGGAACTAATAACTACTATAATCCTGTTCACCCTATGTACAAGAATATAACTACTATAAATACTGCCCCCCCCTAAAAAAAAATGTACAGAATATAACTACTATAAACTGTCCCCTATGTACAAGAATATACTACTATAATACTGTTCCCCTATGTTACAAGAATAGAACTCACTATAATACTGCCTATGTACAAGAATATAACTACTATAATATGGCCCCCTATGTAAGGAATATAACTACTAAATACTGCCCCTCTAGTAACAAGCCTATAACTACTAGAATCTGCCCCCTATGACAGGAATATAACTCTATAATACTCCCCCCTATGTACAAGAATATAACTACATAATACTGCCCCCTATGTACAGGAATATAACTACTATAATACTGCCACTATGTACAGAATAACTACTATATACTGCCCCTCTGTACAAGAATATAAGCTACTATAACGAACTGCCCCCTATGTGCATAATATAACTAACTGCATACTGCCCCCTATGTACAAGAATCATAACTACTTATAATACTGCCCCTATGTAAAGAAATTATAACTACTATAATACTACCTCTATGTACAAGAATATAACTACTATAATACTGCCCCCTATGTAGCAAGAATATCCCACTATAATACTGCCCCCTATGTACAAGAATATAACACTATAAACTGCCCCCTATATAACAGGAATATAAACTACTATAATATGCCCCCCATGTAACAGGAATATAACTACTAATACTGCCCCCTACGGACAGAATATAATTACTGTATAGTGCCCCCTATGTACAAGAATATAACTACTATAATACTGCCCCCTATGTACAAGAATATAACTACTATAATACTGTCCTCCTATGTACAGGAATATATTACAATAATACTGCCCCCTATGTACAGCATATAACTACTATAATACTGCCCCCATGTAACAGTAATAGTTGAACTACTATAATACTTGCCCCCCATGTACAGGAAGAGAACTACTATAATACTGCCCCCTATGTACAGGAATATAACTACTATCTTACTGCCCCCTATGTACAAGCCTATACGACTATAATACTGCCCCCTATGTACAAGAATCTAGCTCCTATAATACTGTCCCCCTATTTGTCAGAATATCACTACTATAATACTGTCCCCCCCTATGTACAGAAGATACTACTATAATACTGCCCCCTATGTACAAGAATATAATATCTATAATACGGCCCTATGTCAAGAATATAACTGCTATAAAACTTGCCCCCTCTGTACAAGAATATAAACTCTATAATACTGCCCCCTATTTACAGAATACCACTACTATAATACGGACATTACTTATCCTGTACTGATCCTGAGTTACATCCTGTATTATACCCCAGAGCTGCACTCACTATTCTGCTGCTGGTGCAGTCACTGTGTACATACTTGACATTACTTATCCTGTACTGATCCTGAGTTACATCCTGTATTATACTCCAGAGCTGCACTCACTATTCTGCTGCTGGTGCAGTCACTGTGTACATAC
>WNYA01002985.1:0-21386 GCA_019512145.1 Engystomops pustulosus | reverse complement strand
AGGTTGTACACGGTATTGCAGCATATCCTCATTTACTTTAGCAGACTCTGTTAATATCCCACGTGCTGCTCTTGGAATTCTTATACCCGGGTTGTCTCTATTAGGTTCTCTCTACATTTGGGTGGTCTTTTAGGGTCTGGGTCGCTCCAAAAACAGTTAAAGGGACAGTGCATAAGGTCATGAACCTCCTTATCCAATAGATGGTTAGCAGGTCCTCACAAGATCAGCAGGTTTGGCACAAATGTAATGTGCCCGGGCATCTTAAAGGGTATGCACCCGGCAGGTGTGACCATATAGACTTCACCTAGTGTCAGTATTGTCCCTGGAGAGATGTGTTATCAGACCTTTGGGTATGTTGTTAGTAGCAGCAGGACTGTGACATATGGGTTTATATACTAGGATTGGGGGTGTGTCCTCACACTGCTGTGCTATTAGCTCTCTGCAGTGAATGGTTGCTCATTCCCTTCCCTCTGGATCAAAGCTGTAGTAGTCGTCAGGTTAAATACTACAGTTGTCACTAAAATGAGAGGGGTTACAGAGCAGTTGAATACAGAAAGTACAGAGCACAGCAGTGTGAGGACCTACCCCCATTGCAATTGGCAAAGCTACAGTCCTGGAATATAAATCCATATATCACAGTCCTGCTGCTACTAACAACGGCGTCCTCACTGTGAAGAGCTCCCCTGAATACAGGCGTCCTCACTGAGAAGACCGCCCCTGAATACAGGCGTCCTCACTGTGAAGAGCTCCCCTGAATACAGGCGTCCTCACTGAGAAGACCGCCCCTGAATACAGGCGTCCTCACTGTGAAGAGCTCCCCTGAATACAGGCGTCCTCACTGAGAAGACCGCCCCTGAATACAGGCATCATCTCGGAGAAGACCACCCCTGATTACTGGCATCATCCTTGAGAACCTATCATATCTTGTTTGAGAAGACCATCCCCAATTATTTGCATCATCTCTGAGAAGACCACCCCCACATATATATTCCCCATTCCCAACCACCACCATTACCTGCATCATCTCTGAGAAGACCCTAATTTCTTGAATGATCACCAAGAAGCCCATCCTCAGTTATGGAAATCATCTCTGGGACCACCGCTCTTAGAAGACCAGGTTTCACTGCACTTTTGGATGGTGTTTTGGTGGTTCTCGAGGAGTTCACACCTTATAAAGTTTCTCCTTAAGACCCCCGTGACTACTTAGTACCTACCTTCAGTAACCTTGCTCCTGATGCACCTGCAGCATTCTCTGATCTTCAAGGCTTCCTCCTTCGTCTCCTTATCCCTCTAGCTGGAAGATCTCCTCTGTTCCCAGCCCCGAGGGATGGACCTTCTCCACCTCCGGACCCTTTTGTCTCAGGATCTGAAGAACACAACAACACAGCGACTGTATCCGCTACCAGGGGACGGGTCCTGCTGTTACTACGGAGGAGGGATTGCCCTTCAGTCCTTCCAACCTGTCGCTTTCACAATCGTAGAGTAACTTTTGTGCAAATAGAAGGACAGACAAGGATAAACCGAGCAAACAGAGGCGTTCCCTGCTCCGTGACCGCTGCCCAGGGTGGCCCCAGCGCACAGGTGAGCGCACCACACACAAAGAGGAAGGAATGTGGCAACAATGCGGCCATCCCCGACAATCCTACAGCGTATTACACATCAACAAAGTAACATTCTACACTGATTAAAGGGAACCCGTCAGCAGGCGATACCATACAGACTGCAGCCATTGTTGTCCTTGGAGAGATGTGTAATCAGACATTTATATAATGTTGTTAGTAGCAGCAGGACTGTGATGTATGTATCCATAATGTAGCTTCTGGGGGCATGTACTTACACTTTTGTGTCTACATACCTGTTGCGCCCACATAACAATTCAGAATTCCGCGTCACAATTTTCCTTTCTTCTAAAATCAACTTTTAAAATTTTTCTTTTTCTTTTTTTTTTTTTTAATGAGTTTTTGTGACACATAAAATAGCATATAGTGCACTATGTCGCGTTGACGTTTTCAATAACAGTTTAACGTCCTTAATTTCTTGGTAGATGTCTGATGTATTTAACTTTTAAAATTATGCTAATGAGCCAAAAGGGATATAGGCAGATGTTGCCATAGCCCCTCCGTGCTGCAGCTTCACAGGCTATTACACTGTGCCAAAGCAGTTCCCAGCTTTCGCTGTGTGAGATTACGGCAGGCAGAGAGAAAGAAGGAAGAGCTGAGGGAGCAGGATGAGGGAAACAGTGTAACAGCCGGTGAATCTACAGCACAGAAAGGCTCTAATAAATCCGCTTCAGGCTCATTAGCATTATTGTAAAAGTTGATTTTAGAAGGAAGAACAAATGGAGAACAAATATAAGAAGATTACCACAGTCCCAGTGCCTGGATATATGAGTAATGTCCCTCGTTTATCAGGATGGGAGATTTCCTGTGCTTCTCCAGCCCATGTCAGGACCTCTATGTAATATTCACTCTTGTGTTGTTCTTCCTTTTCTATCTTTGCCACTTATTAATGTAATAAAGCTCAGCTTGTATTATCGCCTCAGGACAAACCGAGCGTTACTGCTCCCTCCACACCACCGCACCTGACCGCAGCACAGCGCCGAGCCCCAGAGCCGCAGTAATAACCAGTCTGTCTAATAACACGAGAGCAGGAGATCAATGCACGGAGCAAACGTTCCGGACATGATGTACAAACCGAGAAGTTCTGTTATCTATACTTAAAGGGAATGTCCAGCACTGAACAGATTATATAAAGTATTACAGAATAATACTGACAAACCTGATACCCTGTAAAGTACTGTCTAGCTGAGGGCCAAAGGCACATAACAAGTCATTTATTATCTTATCCTGTACTGATCCTGAGTTACATCCTGTATTATACACCAGAGCTGCACTCACTATTCTGCTGCTGGTGCAGTCACTGTGTACATACATGACATTACTTATCCTGTACTGATCCTGAGTTACATCCTGTATTATACTCCAGAGCTGCACTCACTATTCTG
Source organism: Engystomops pustulosus (assembly GCA_019512145.1). Lineage (NCBI taxonomy): Eukaryota > Metazoa > Chordata > Amphibia > Anura > Leptodactylidae > Engystomops > Engystomops pustulosus. The sequence continues at coordinate 18,382 of WNYA01002985.1, read as the reverse complement.
CTGGTGATATCACAGCTGGTCAGGAGTCCTATTCTATGTGTGACAATATTGTCCTTCTTCTTCTTCTTCTGTCTTTCATCCTCAGGATTCATGAATTCGGTCCCAAATGTCAGGCGCCTAATTACCAATTGATCTTAAAAAATGTCTCAGGAAAGAAGCGGTTTCCTCGGAGGCGCCGCCTTATCCATGACTTCCGCCGAGCGCCTAATAGCTGACACAATAACTAATTAAAACGTCTTGTAACGAGAGATGATTAATGATGAAGTCTTCGCTGTCAGTCATTGCGGGCGTCGGGGGAGCTGAGCGCCAGAGATAAAACGTATACGAAAAAATAAACAGGCCGCCATAGTCACCCCGGCAACCGAGCCTCGGGTTGCTATGGAGCCACTCGCAAATATATTACAGTGACCTGCGTTTAATTAGTCTGGATACCGCGAGTCTTATTAACCTTTCGGAGGGGATCGTGGGGGTCAGCTTCCGGACAGCCCACACTCATCTCCAGCACCGTCACTGCGGGATACACGGGGACTGAGATATTCCAACCAATATTCAGAAACCGGAATCAGAGGCGAGCAGTGTCACCCTCTGTGCCCTGGTATTGTCCTTCATTGTGTCCTCATAACATGACAGATATGGGACCCCCACAAGTGTAACCGCCATAGTACCCCCATAATAATGACGGCCGCTCGGGAATTCTGATGGTTAAAGTTCCCCCATAACTGTCACAGCTGCCAAATAATAACAGTGCCCCCACAACTATGACAGCCGGGGTACCCCATAATGACTATAGACACAGTGCCCCCACAACTATGACAGCCGGGGTACCCCATAATGACTATAGACACAGTGTCCCCACAGCTATGACAGCCGGGGTACCCCATATGATATAGACACCGTGCCCCCACAGCTATGACAGCGGGGTACCCCCATAATGACTATAGACACAGTGCCCCCCAGCTATGACAGCGGGTACCCATAATGACATAGACACAGTGCCCCACAGCTATGAAGCGGTGTCCCCCATATAAACTATAGACACAGTGCCCCCCACAGCTATGACAGCCGGGTACCCCATAATGACTATGAACTAGGGCCCCCACAGCTATGACAGGGGCATACCCCATAATGAATATAGCACAGTTGTCCCACAGCTATGACAGCCGGGGGGTACCCATAATGATATAGACACAGTGCCCCCACAGCTATGACAGCCGGGTACCCATAATGACTAGAGACACAGGTGCCCTCCACCCATGACAGCCGGGGTACCCATAATGATTATGAAACAGTGCCCCCACAGCTGACAGCCGGGGTCCCCCATAATGAACTATGAACAGTGCCCCAAGAGGACAGCCGGGTACCCCATAATGACTATAGACACAGTGCCCCCACAGCTATGACAGCCAGGGTACCCCCATATGATTGTAGAGACCATGCCCCACAACTATGACAGCCAGGGTACCCCCATAATGACTGTAGACACAGTTGCCCCACAGTATGACAGCCGGGTACCCCATAAGACTATAGACACAGTGCCCCACAGCTATGACAGCCGGGGTACCCCATAAGACTTAGGACACAGTGCCCCAGCTATGACAGCCGGGGTACCCATAATGACTATAGACACAGTGCCCCCACGCTATGACAGCCGGGATACACCCCCCATAATGAATATAGACACAGTGGTCCACAGCTTATGACAGCCGGGATCCCCATAATGACTATAGACACAGTGCCCCAAAAGCTATGACAGCCGGGGTACCCCATAAGATATATAGCACAGTGCCCCCAGCTCTGCAGCCGGGCCCATAAGATATAGACACAGGCCCCAAGTATGACAGCGGGTCCCATAATGATATAGACACAGTGCCCCCCACAGCTATGACAGCCAGGGTGCCCCCATAATGACTATAGACACAGTGCCCCCACAGCTATGACAGCCGGGTACCCCATAATGACTATAGACACAGTGCCCCCACAGCTATGACAGCCGGGGTGCCCCATAATGATATAGAACAGTGCCCCCACAGCTATGACACCGGGTACCCCAATGACTATAGAACAGTGCCCCCACAGCTATGACAGCCAGGGTACCCCATAATACTTATAGAACAGTGCCCCCACAAAGCTATGACAGCCGGTTACCCATAATGACTATAGACACAGTGCCCCCACAGCTATGACAGCCGGGGTACCCAGAATGACTATAGACACAGTGCCCCCACAGCTATGACAGCCGGTGTCCCCCCATAATGACTATAGACACAGTGCCCCCACAGCTATGACAGCCGGGATACCCCATAATGATTATAGACACAGTGCCCCCACAGCTATGACAGCCGGGGTACCCCATAATGATTATAGACACAGTGCCCCCACAGCTATAACAGCCGGGGTACCCCCATAATGACTATAGACACAGTGCCCCCACAACAACCATTAAACAAATGGTTCAAATATTGGCTTTAACTTTTTGTCTTAAAAAAGACAAATGTGAACCGTCAAGGGTTAAAGATCCGTTTCTCTGTTCCCGTTCCATTTTTCAGTCCGTTGGGTTCGGAGGTTGGCGCCTCGGCGCTTTGTGTTCCCCCGCGTTCATCTCTCCCGACCCGGCGATGCGTTTGGCCTTTCTGATGTCAGCTAAGATACAAGATGGGAAATGATGGTTTTACTTCTGCGAGCAAAATGTCAGGATAGATTAGCGCCTACTGGGCGGGCGGCGGAGCGGGGATCGGCGCGGCGTCCTAGCACCTCGGCCCCGCCCACCGCTGCTGCTGTATCCCTCTACGAGAAAACCGCTGAGAACTCCAACACCGACAGGCAGGACCAACATACTGTGTGCCGCCAATGTTATCACAACAAATGAGTAAAAAGGGATGAAATAACCCAAAGATACAGAGACGGGCAGATGGCACCCGCTAACGAGCGCTCTAACGAGATGTCTGCTATTGTCATAATTGGTCGCAGTCCATACAGATCTGACAGTGACGACGATGCTATGAGACTACAAGACGCGGCTCTCAGTCTGCAGGACCAGCTCATGCGTTACATACACTGCAATACTTCACTTGTCCTGCGGGGGCACTGCAGGGAAATTCAACTCTCCATGACTGATCCCGTTTTACAGATCCTGGGATCAGCTTCACCCCCAACTTATGTTATACCCCTAAACGAGAGCTGGGAGGCCTTTGTGATTCATGTCTTCTGCATATAGATGATCAGATCCGATGGTTGGGTTTGGGTTCGGCCACTTGACCCGAACAGCCAATCCGGCATATTGACACCCCAGCAACTAGCCTTGGCCAATCCTAGACATGACTAGTTGCTATGGGCGTGAATTTGCCGGATTGGCAGTTCGGCTGACAAATCGGCGTCATTGGACCGGATCATCGAGTCCGCTCATCTCTATACATCATCTGACATCATGTAGCGTCACAAATAAAGGCACGCACTACTAACTCTTAAAGGGATTGTACAATATTAGCAAACACGGTCTTTCCTATTCACATTAATGGACGTAATCTGCAATACCAAATGCGACGCTGTTTTTGGAAGAAAGTCCAATTTGTGAAAAAAAAAAAAAAATCCTGGGATAAGTGTCTGACCATAAACGGGTCCCTCAAAAATCACAACATCTGGATTGTCCTATGGAAACGGGCCGGGTCCCGCAGCAGTAGATAAAGCAGATGGCACCAATGTATTCGCAGAGATCCGAATTATTGAAAGAGCTTTGCCAACACCAAAAGTTTAAGAGACCCTATTTCCAAACAAGTCGTCTTTCATCCCCAAACAGCACCACCCTTGTCCACAGGTCGTGCCTGGTATTACATCTTATCTCCATTAAGTAAGGAAAGCTGAGCTGCAATACCACACACAACCTGTGGACAGGGGTGGCGCCGTTTCTGAAAGAGAGAAGCCGTGTTTTTCTAATCCTTTGCTCCTTGATGGAAATTTTCCATGATTGCTCCTGGATGATGAGACAGCCGGAGCCGATTGACTCCGTTAAAGCCTCCATTATCATAAGTGTCTCTGTAAATCATGACAGTCTGTACTGCAGGGGAAAGGGATTGCTGTATAAGATGTATGTATAATGCGTAGTCACGTGCGGGGGGCTCCAGGCCAGGCCGTGCCATATGCTCCCAGGGCTTTACATTAAGGGGGTTAAGCTTAATTAATCTGTAGGGGCTCAGCTTCAATCTCTATGAGAATTTCATTATCCGAGGCGGAGGACATGGAGCCGGTGATCACGTGGCATTGCCGACTCCTCAGCTCAGGTCTGGTTTTATATTACAGGATTAAAGATTTTCCAAGTGTGTCCTTACACTGCTGTGCTCTGTGCAGCCAGTGTTAGGCAATTTCCCTGGTGACGTGTGTAGTCAGACCTTTGTGCATATTTTTAGTAGCTGCAGGAATGTAAAATATGGATTTATATTCAAGGATTGGAGCTTCTCTAAGTGCACTGGGGGCGTGTCCTCACACTGCTGTACTTTCTGCCTCCAGTGGTGTGTAATATCTGTGGAATGATGTATAAATATACCTATGTGAATGTTTTTAGTAGCAGCAGGACTGTGAAATATAGATTTATATTTCAGTATTGTAGCTTCTCCAAGTGCACTGGGGGTGTTTCCTCACACTGCTGTGCCCTAAATTCTCTGCCCGACCTTCTCCCCTCTGTTTTGAGAGACTGCTTTAGGATTCAACCCATACGCCTACTGCAGCGTTTACTCAAAGCAGAGGAGGGAACAGAGGAGCGGCAGCTCTATGCAGAGAGCCAAGAGCACAGCAGTGTGAGGACTATAATTACGGCCTACTTCACACAGTATACGTAGTACCATAATGACATCACTATTCACCTTTTTGGCATCTAAAAAGTAAATGAAGCATTTTCCTTTCAACTTTCCATATACGTGGCGCCGTGGCTGCTGCAGATCAGAGGGGGCGCCCCCCTAATCTAGTAAGAATAGATCATCAATATCGGAATCAATGGAAACCGGTTTTGTTAGAAAGCCTCCCGTTGGTTGTTCCGGTCATCATCTGCAATCGTTGTGGTTGCCTGGCAGTAACTTTTCTGGTCTACCCCAGTGCCCCCGCAGGGCAGGAGGAGTATTACACCATAAAATCACCGTCATTTGTGTAGCACATTTTGAAGCTTTTCACACAGTCTTCCATAAGAAGGTATTTGATAATGGGAAAACCCCCTACTGAGCCCCCCCTAATATAACACTAGTGGAGGTCTGGCCTCAGCACATACCTGTGTGAATGCAGCTGTTACCAGGAGCGATGCAGAAGCGTTGCCGGAGCGTTTAATGCATAGTCACGTTGCCATGGAGTCTCCAGGGAGACGAATGATTAAAATTAGATCTGATCTTCTGTTGTGTTTGTAGTATTTATGTGCGGACTATGAGGGGGGGGGGCGTCAATGGGGGAGAAGCAAAGGTACCGTCCATGGCAGAGATTTGTCTAATTCTTGTAGGACAGGGGGGGGTGTACGAGGAGATCATGGATCAGCACAATGTCAGTCAGCTGCCTCTAAAGCCAGCAGGATCTTGTCATGTATTATAGAAGTTGTGGGCTGTACCCCCGTCTCCAGCGTTACCAGTATGCTCCTGATGTGTCCTGTCTACCAGCGTTTCCAGGCGCCTCTGTGTTCCCTGTGTTTCCTCCAGCTTTTCCAGACGCTGCTGGTGGCTCCCATCTTCCAGCGTTCCCAGACGCCACCAACTCTCCTTCATGGACCTCTCTGTTCCTGTCTGCCTGGGTCCTGTGCCAGCTACTGCCTGCCGTGAGTTCCAGCTCATCCTTCCAAGCCGCACTCCTGCTGTCATCCCAGGCCTGGACTGTGTCCTACATCCCTGTCATCCCTGGCTGCCACCTCGGGCCTAGTCGCACCCGTGGAACGACCTGGTGGCACCCCGCCGCAGCAAGACCATCCCGCTTTGCGGCGGGCTCTGGCGAAGACCAGGTGCCACTTAGACTCCGGTCTCGGGTTGCAGGCTAGTACCATCTCCATCTGCCGCGGTGGTCCAGAGGGTTCACTGGTCCACAGACTCCTCCCTCCTGACTCTTCCCATAGAGACTTTAGTTCAGTTAACGGTGTGACCGTAACATGTGCGCTGTCCACACCTGGAGAAAACAAAGAGAAGAGAAGACACAAGGCTTCCTTACTGTAAGATTTATGAATGTGTGGAATAGCTGAGCTCAGGAGCAGAGCACAGCAGGGAGAGGAGAGAGCTTTCCCGTCCGTTCCCATTCTATCCCTTCCCATCTCATTCTTTGGTATATATTCCAGGGATAACATTCCAGGGATTTGTCTATTTATCTACAATCTATGTAATATCTATCCAGTTACACGTGAGGCCATAGAAGTCGTAGTCAGGTTACAGATAGCTGCACGTCCTCTCTTCTGTGATGACTCTTCTTGGTTGGCAATTGACAATTACATTTTGTTTAGTCCATTAAATATTGAGTGGCGAGATTTGTGTCCTGAGCGGCGCCCGCTGCGTGCCAGGCCTGACACAAAGCTTAATCACATCTCATGCGGGTAAATGTTATGAGCGGGGATGTGCCAAGTGCCCGCATGGTGCAGAGCGCAGTCATGGCGGCATCAGCTCTCGCCTGGAGACCTGGAATTAGAGGGACGCGGGCAATCAACTTTCTTCATAAAACTGCGATCGGGGAGAGAGATGAATGTTCTCATTGCCTCAATAACCCGAGCCGTAGTAATCTACACAAGTGCTGATGCAGCAGAGGCCATGCACCAAGATGTAATGCAGCTCCGAGGAGACATGGGGGAGGGGGTGGGAGACGTGCCAACTCCATAGCTGCATCCACCTGCAATGAGGAGGGTGGGGAGATCAGGAGAGGACCAGGCTCATCCCCGCTGCAGCACAATGCAGTATAATGCGCACATTGTCTATTATAGGGCGTGCAGACTTTAGCAACGCTCGTCTATTATAGTTCTGATGCATCTAAAACGAAAAAGTAGCAACTTCACAATTAGTTGTAAAACGTTTGGTGTATACAGTCCCCATGCACATCTCTGTGCACCAGCTGTAGTCTGACCCTGCAGTGTATAGCTGGCAAAAGTATTCACATCCCCTCCCTCCCCCCACATTCCTACATTTGCCACATCATATCGCATACCATGTTACCAAAATGTAGTGTTTTATGCGGCACAGAATCTTGGCCATGATCCAGGACCACCGTGATCCAGATTTGGAAGTTTTAGTCCGATATAAGTGAATACAGTGAAAACTCTAGGATTTAAGATAAAAAAAGAGATTGCCGAGGGAGAGAAAAGGGTGCAGAAGTGCAAAACTCACTCCTAACCCCAATACTGTACCTAATAGCCTCGCAGACCCTAGTGGTAAGGGACTACTGGTTGACGGTCCCTTCTCTGTAGTATGTGTTCAGAACAGAAGGAAAATGAACAGAGAGATAAATGTACAGACATAAGAGAATAGGGGAACAGGGCTCAAGCTAGATTAAGCTTCAGGTACGGGTACAGGGTTCCGGATCAGGTTGGGATTTCTGGGTTCCAGATACATTATGATACTACTTTATTATATTAGATTCTTTTCTACATAGTGTTTCAGAAATTGATACACACAGTAAGAGGCTTAACGTTACAGTTACATAAATATACTTCTAGTATCAGCGATACAGCAGATTACAGGTTAACATGACCACATTACATTTCATATGGGGAAACGATTACGGTACAAAAATACATCAGTCACAATAACAAATAGACACAGACTAGACAGAAATGAGGTTACTACAGTCGGGGTGTCGGTGCTGTGCTGTTGGTTTGGCAGAAGACTCTGCCTGTAGCTCCACTTTTGCCAAGAACCAGCGCTTTGCTACCACTGGAGCCTTGGAACAGCTTTCCAGCCCTAACTGGGGCTCTTGGCAGCCTGGTTCCGGTGCTCTTGGCAGCCTGGTTCCGGTGCTCTTGGCAGCCTGGTTCCGGTGCTCTTGGCAGCCTGGCTCTGGTGCTCTTGGCAGCCTGGCTCTGGTGTCTTGGCAGCTGGCTCTGGTGCTCTTGGCGCATGGCTCCAGGTGGTCTGGCAGCCTGGCTCTGGTGCTCTTGGCAGCCTGGTCCAAGGTGGTCTTGGCAGCCTGGATTCCGGTGGTCTTGGCAGCCTGGCTCCGGTGGTCTTGGCAGCCTGGCTCTGGTGCTCTTGGCAGCCTGGCTCCAGGTGGTCTTGGCAGCCTGGCTCCAGGTGGTCTTGGCAGCCTGGCTCCGGTGGTCTTGGCAGCCTGGCTCTGGTGCTCTTGGCAGCCTGGTTCCGGTGGTCTTGGCAGCCTGGCTCCGGTATTCCGGTGTGCACAGTTCTCCAACATGGAGCTCCTGCTGTCGCTGATCCTTTTAGTGGGGATGGGAGGGGATGGGGTGAGAGGCCAAGTTGGTGACACAGGCCAGGGGGTGATGGTCAAAAGCTTGAGCATCTTTCTAAGTACCACTACAAGTCCACAAGATTTGGAGTCAGAAGCGATAGTGGAAAGAGGAAATGGTGTGACTCTGCTTTTCTGATAACATATTGAAAGACAAGTTCCTTTGTGCACTTTAATATCTGCACTTATAAAGATGCACTGGATAAGACCAGGGTTCTGGATCAGGCAGGATTCAGGCTTGGGGTTCAAGGTTCTGGATCAGGCAGAGCCTTGGCTCAGGTATGGGTTGATGGTTCTCAGTCAGGCAGGATCCAGGCTCCGGTACAGGTTTCAGGTCAGCAAAACACAGTCAGTAGTACTACAAGTCACAGGAGAAAGTATAACCAGCCCTGAGTGAACTGAGCATTAGATATTTAAGGCGTTCCTGGATGCCACTCCACAGCTGACTCTCTAGGCTGTCTATTGCTCAACCAAAACCTGTAAACCCTCAACTCAGAAGCAAGATGAAACAATCCAGGTTTACACAAAACAAGCTCCCAGCTCAGCCAATGGAATCAACTCCGCAAGGCAGCTGTCAATCACAGCTCAAACAGGGAATCCCCGGGTATGGATGACGAACTTAACATCACGTTCTCTTTAAAGCCCATAATAAGGTGGCAAAATGCCTTCTCATCTTATATGATGACATTGGGGCACATTTACTTACCCGGTCCTGTCGCGATCCCCAAGGTGCATTGTCCGACGAGGATGAAGTCTGGCGCGATTCACTAAGATCGTGCGCCCGAGATCCTGCATGTGTCGCTTCTCCACTGAGGTCCGCCGGAGTTCACCATCTTCTTCCCGGTGCATGTCTTTGAATTTTTAATCCCGCGCTTAGTCCGAATCAGTCGGGTTGTCTGATTGCCACGCCCCCCAATTTGTGTTGCATGAAAGTTGGTGCGATTGCACCAAAAACCCCTGTTAAGTGTGCCGCAAAACGGAGATAGTTGGGAAACCCGGCGGAAATGCGGTCCGCCGACCCTTAGTAAATGTGCCCCATTGTGTCTGCTTGCAGTCACCGCTAGGGGGAGCTCTTTGTATGGGGATGTATACAGGTCTTCACTTCTCCTACAGTGGCCAATGGAGGACAAATACATATCAATATTAGACTCTGAGGGCTGGACTATTGCAGTTATGTAACCCCTGGGTCAGCTTCATTTGAGAAGGGGTTGTCTGAGTGCATTCAGTCCACTTTAAATCCATAACGATATTGCAAAGCTGCAGCAAACTCCGCTCTGCTACATCTACATACAATAAGACATCTAAGAATAGAGAAGAATAGAGGCCTGGAACGCTGCCGGTTATTTCTTGCCAGGCCGCCGCACATCCTAAATACCGGCCTTTAAGACAACCCATTGCTGTAAACGCATTTCAAAGCGGCCAAACAGCGTTCGCTCCCGCGTGCGGCTTATCTCCCGGGCAGCTGCGGGAAAATCAATTTTAATTAAGAACTTTCTTGTCTCCTTTTCAATTTTTTTTTTTCTCCAACCAATTCTCACACAAATTTCCATAAAATCTGCATAACACTCATCGGCCCTCGCCAACCGCATATTTCCCACAGGTAAAAACCGTCAGGATCGTTGGCAGTGAGATAAAAGTTCTGTGTGTAATTAGTTTGAGGTTCTGCGGCGGCGCCGGAGGAGGTGGCGGTGGTGGAGGACTACCTGTCCTGAACCGGAGACATCCGGGCCGGCGGGAGCCTCGGGGGCCGGAGAGATGAGATCACAGCCGTATTGTCAGCTCTTATCACAAATAATTAGCCAATCCTCGCTCCCCGGAGAGGATAATTATAAAGGAGAGCGTTATAATGAACTTCGATCGCTGCAGCTACATCGGAATGACATGGGGCCAGAGACCGCCGCAACGCGGGATAGATCCAACTTTCTATCACCCGTCACCAGTAATTGATCTTGTGGAAGTTAATTACCTGGTAACAGGAATTAAATTGTCATGAAAGCTATTTTTAGTGGATTGGGGGGTGTGTAGACTTATGCAACCATCACATTTATTGTCCATAGTGAAGAAAGAAGCAGATTTGCAAAAGAGACTGGATTCAGAATCGCTTACTGTGTTGTGTATACAGCTAGCATGCTGGTTTATGCGTCTCTATGGTTACAGACGACAAACAAATCCTGTGTAGTCTGTTTAGGCACAACTGCCAGGTTACATGACCTTCCATGTCTGGTTCACTACTCGTTCATAGGGGCGCGCAGATATTCCTCCACCAGTGTCCAAGCCTGTAGGGTGCACAGCTGCCCATCTTATGATTCTTAAAGGGCTAGTGCACCTTCTACTCACTTCCTCTAACCGTTTACAATGTATCTGTGGTTATAAAAGGTACATTGGCCAGCTGCTAGGTGTCTGAGCAACAAGTTTCTGACCTTTGGCTTGTCCTTGGCTAGGACTGTTTGTCCTGCTTAATATGTGCTACCTTGGTAAAAGACTCAAACAGACATAACTGTGCTGGTCTCCCTGACCTAGGCCTGTTTTGTGACTATGCCTACTTTAACCTCAGTTTGTTCTTGACCTGTCTCTTCCTGAGCCCCCTTCGCACCCACATCTTTTGATCTAAGTCCTGTTCCTTGACTATCCCTGCCCTGACCTTGGCTCGCTCCAGACCAGTATCTGCCTGAGCCCCTGATGTTTTGCACCCACCTCTTTTGATCTCAGTCCTGTCCCTGGACTCTTCTTGCCTTGACCTTGGTTTACTCCTGACCAGTCACTGCCTGAACCCCTGATTCCTTGCATCTACATCTTTTGATCTAAGGCTTGTTCCTTGACTCTCCCTACCTTGACCTCAGTTTGTTCCTGATCAGTCTGAGCCCCTCATGCCTTGCAGCCACATATTTTGATCCTGTACCTTGACTATCTATGAGCTGACCTTGGCTTGCTCCTGACTCGTCTCTGCCTGAGATCCTAATGCTGTGAACCCACATCTTTTGAACTAAGTCCTGTTCCTTGACTATATATTTCCTGACATTGGCTTGCTCCTGACCAGTCTATGCCTGAGCCCCTGATGCCTTGCACCCACATCTTTTGATCTAAGTTCTGTTCCTTGACTCTCCCTACCTTGACCTTGGCTTGCTCTTGACCAGTCTGAGTGACTGTGCCCCCGGTGATTTGTGCCCTCATCTCTTGATCTCTCAGTTGCCACACATTCTAGGACTGCTTTGAGCAGCCTGGTCCACCTTGTCACTGTTAAATCCAGATCCCTGTAAAGGGGGTGAAGGGTAAGTACCAACAGATTTTTTTTAGGAACACTGCGGTATGGATAAGCCCTTACATAAAAATGCAAGGTCGCAACACTGGTCCACATTCTGCTCTCTATTACATTGGGCAGAATTGTGGAAAATTTTATGACTTTTTGTTGACATTTTGGAACTATACCTCCAGAAGTGTGACACCTCCCCCCCCCCCCCCACGCTAATGTAACTACAGCCACAGTGTTAGTGCGATCCGCCTCCCCTTTGCCAACTTACCTTTGTCCTTTGGAGTGTTTTATAGGGTAGACTCGTTTTAAAGATGCACAAAATGTATCAACCTCTTCAGCAACACAAAACTAACTTTAAAAATCCCTCCCATGACTACATCGGATTTATTTGTAGTCTGTTCCTGTGGAGACACAAATATCTTAATAATCTTTATAATAAGGAAGAAATGGAGAAATTTTAGATGACTTCGAGCAATACATAATCAGACTATCCATATCGGAAGCAAAATCTTATAGCAGAAAGAAGACAATCTAATCCAAGTCCTTTGGGCCCCCTCAAGCACCAGGGCCCGGCTCATGATAATTAGGTTATCACCTTGATCAGACGACTTGTCGGGTCTGTAATTTCCATCTGAACCAATAATATCGTGTGTGGCCCCCGGCTGCTCCCTGTGTGAGAGTGTTCAGTCAGGGTAAGTGGAGTATGAATGGGAAATGTCTGATGAGCGGGATGAGACAATGCGGCCGATCCCGTTGGACTACTCCGGCATCGAGGAGAAGCGGCGCAGAAAACATTCATTACATCTGCTTGCACAGCTTTTATAATTACAGACACAGAAAGCTGCCGCCAGCACGAGGCTCCATTGTGTTCGGAGACTGCAGTTTTAATAAATTAGAATAAGTTACAATAGAAATATCCGCTTCATTATTTGCAGATTCTGCTGGAAATAAAGAGATGTCACCAACATGAGACATCCGAATGTAAATAATAGGGAATGATTACTCATTAATTCTGTATGGATTTTTTTTTTAATATTTTTCATGTTATTTATAGAACTATAGATGTATCTACACATATGCCGGATGCTGCTTTTCTGGCACAGAGTTCCAAATCCAACTCCTCTGCACTGGGATCCTCACACTGCTGTGCTCTGTGCTTTCTAGAGCCAGGTACTGTACCTGGAGAGATGTGTAAGCATACCTTTCTTATGTTGTTGTTAGCAGCAGGACTGTGAAATGAATTTATATTCCAGGATTGTAGCTCTTCCAAGTGCACTGGGGTGCGTCCTCACACATCTGTGCTCTCTACACATTGGTCCAGAGACAATACCTACTACTGCTTGCAATAAGGCCTTTGTCTATGTTGTTAGTAGCAGCAGGACAGTGAAAATGTGTATATTACAGGATTGTAGCTTCTCAAAGTGCACTGGGGTGTGTCCTCACACTGCTGTGCTCTCTGCAGACAGTATTAGGTATTGTGTCTGGAGCAATGTGTAATCAGACCTTTGTTTATGTTGTTAGTAGCAGCAGGACAGTGAAAAATTGATTTATATTCCAGGATCTTAGCTTCTCAAAGTGCACTGGGATGTGTCCTCACACTGCTGTGCTCTTTGTAGGCAGTATTAGGTATGGTCCATAGAGCAATGTGTAATCTGTTGTTAGTAGCAGCTGGACTGTTATAGATAATATTGGACCTTTTTACAATGCACTGTAGCTGTTTCCTGACACTTCAATGCTCTTAGCTCTCTGTATTGAGCTGCTCCACATCCCATCATTAGTCTCCTCTTTAGTCATAGTATTCTGGGTGTTTGCAGTTACCACTAGGGGGAGCTCTCTGTAATTTTATTTAAGTACTAAACTTTTACATTCAGTATAAGTAAATAATGCGCTGCCATACCAATTTCTGCCTAAGGACATGAGAGGTGCTGTTGCAGAGTACACAGAGAACAGCAGTGTGAGGGCACTTGGAGAAGCTAAGATCCTGGAATATAAATCTATATATCACAGTCCTGCTGCTACTAACGGCATACACAAAGGCCTGATTACACATGTCTCCAGGGACTATATCTATCACTGGCTGCAGGTTGCATGTTCATACCTGCTGATAGGTTCCCTTTAGATATAGTATTCTGGATGTTTGCAGTTGCCACTAGGGGGAGCTCTCTGTAAACAGTTGTCATTAAGCAGTTAAATTTTACATGAAATATTATAAAAGGTTGCGCTGTCTCAGCACACGAGAGGCGATATTTTTGGAAATAATAATCCACATTTTTGTAAGACATGAATAATCATACAATTGAGATGTCGTGGGTTTGAGACCTCATCATTGACTCTGTTTTGTCTTGCAGATGGGAAGATTTATGCCCTCGGAGGAATGGGCGCGGACACCTCCCCTCAGGCCTTGGTAAGACTCTACGAGCCAACAAAGGATAACTGGGTGCCGCTGCCCTCCATGCCCACGCCACGTTACGGAGCCTCCACTTTCCTGCGAGGGAACAGAATCTACGTCCTAGGTCAGTGATGTACATCCGGATCATCTGCATCCGAGCTCTACATGTCATGTCTGCTCTGTCAGGGATCCACTGCCAAAAGTTACTGGGGGATTCTGATGAGTAAACAGTACAAATCCACCATAAAACGGATAAGGACCAAGCTCCCTGCATCCTGTGCAGTACTGCAGCGTGTGAACTCATCCTTACTATCTGCAGAAATTTGGTACAGAAAATTCTGGGAAAATAGCTGGGAATGGGTTTAATTTGGCAGCAAGATAGAGAGATAGATAGGAGATGGATAGATAGGAGATGGATGGATAGATAGGAGATGGATGGATAGATAGGAGAGGATGATGGACGGATGATGGAATGGAGGAAGATGGATGGATAGATAGGAGAGGAGACGATAGGACGATCGGATAGATAGGAGACGGATAGATAGGAGACGGATAGATAGGAGACGGATAGATAGGAGACGGATAGATAGGAGACGGATAGATAGGAGACGGATAGATAGGAGACGGATAGATAGGAGACGGATAGATAGGAGACGGATAGATAGGAGATGGATAGATAGGAGATGGATAGATAGGAGATGGATAGATAGGGGATGGATAGATAGAAAGATATGAGATATATAGATAGGGGATGGATAGATAGGAGACGGATAGATATGAGATAGATAGGGGATGGATAGATAGGGGACGGATAGATAGGGGACGGATAGATAGGGGACGGATAGATAGGGGACGGATAGATAGGAGACGGATATGGGATAGATAAATGCATAATAAGCTATTAGATAGATAAAAAAGATCAATACAAAAATAAGTTTTCCACCAACATCTCGTGCAAAAGGTAAATCAATTTATTGGAGCCAAATAGATGATACTGTTACTAGACAGATGGTTCTTTTCTCATGCTGCTGTGTAATCTCCTCCTGTGCTGGTCCCATGAGCTGACACTCTGTCTATAGACAGCTGAGATATCTGGCTCTGTATTATTAGCTGCATTTTGTCACATTTTCGGTGCGGGGCCCCATCCTCGGCTGCCGCTGTACCTGAACTTTTCTTCTAATTTCCTCGGAGTTCTCAGCGCGATGCTGAAGGCCAATCTCACCCCGGGGCCCTCAGAGAATTGGGGGCCAAGCAGCAGAGCTCCATCCAATTACAGTGTAAAGGTTCACGTCAAAATTAAACAGTCTCCTGGGCGGAGGTGTTAAAGCGCTAACAGCAGCGGCCTGTGGATGGTCCTCGGGGAGAAGCCTGAGAAATAGCTGAGACGGAGTTCCTCCATGTTTACTGGAGAGCAGAGATAAATGCCCAGAGGCTTCTACATGATTGAGCTGTACATGGATTTAAAGGGACACTCCACCTGCCTTTCAATTCTACACCACAGGATAAGCCAGAACATCAGAATATCTGGATCAGAACATACAGTGAGGTTATTTCCAGTATCTCTGGTGGCCTTGGTCAGTGAAGGGGTTCATGGAAGGATTTCTGGAAGTTTAGGGCAATGAATAGGTTAATGCAGTATACTTGGTGGCCTAAGGTGATTAAGAAGTTATGTCAAAGGTCATGACTCTCTAAGGCAGTATAGGGGCTGATGTCAGCATACGTGGTGGTCTGGGGCAGTGAGGAAGTTAATGTTAATGTACCTGGTGGTCTATGGTAGTGAAGAGTTAACATAAATATATTTGGTGGTCCTGGACAGTGAAAAGGTTAATGTCAATATACCTGGTGGTCTAGGACAGTGAAGAGGTTAAGCATCAATATACTTGGTGGTCTAGGGCAGTAAAGAGGTTAAGAGTCAATATACTTGGTGGTCTAGGGCATGGAGTGGCTAATGTAAGGATATCTAGTGCAGGGAGTGACTGGAGAGAACTGTGCAGCAGTCACTGTATATAACTGCACAGTTCTCTATATGATCAGGCAGGACAATCCAGCAGCACTCTACCTGATCATTAAGGATACATTCAGTGTTATTGTGGTGTCCAACAAGGAATCTGCACAACAAATTGCCACTTACCCCTTCACTTAAATTTGGTTTGGGGGAGGGAGGTCATAGAGAGTTTATTAGTTGAAGGGGCTGCGCCTAGTCTAGATATTTTATCGGGGTGCACGGAGTAAAGGGATGGGGAGTCCGCATTAATGGGTGTTAATATAGTGAGAGAGTCTACAAAGAGTGTCTCTCTAGAGGAGAACATGGACAACCTACTAAAGGGAACCTGTCACCATGAGACCCATTTTTAGCACTCCCCCAGTCCCCACAGAGCGTAGTACATACACCGCCAAAGTGTTTTTGTATAAAAAAAATTGGTTTTACAGAAAAAAAGATATGTTATATTGTACCTTTCATTAGCATCTGCTGTGTGACTAGGCAGTTGCCTTTTGGGAGGGGCTGGAAAGGAGCAGTCCCCCCCCACCCTTGGGAAACAGCTTCTCCATGTGAGCTTTTCAAATATATGAAAACACCCATCACTGGGCTTAGCCACGCCCCCTGCTCCTCTACAGCCAATCCCGAGTGTTGGGAGTTATTCATATATTTGAAAAGGTCACATGTTTCCCAAGGGTGGAAACTGCTCCTTTCCAGCCCCTCCCAATTGGCAACTGCCTAGTCACACAGCAGATTCTAATGAAAGGTACAATATAACAAATCTTTTTTTCTGTAAAACCTATTTTATATACAAAAACACTTTGGCGGTGTATGTACTACGCTCTGTGGGGACTGGGGGAGTGCTAAAAATGGGTCTCCTGGTGACAGGTTCCCTTTAATTTCATTGAGATTGGTTTAATACTTTATTTCCCCTGCAGAGGCGCTGCAGCGAAATCAAACACTTGCTGCCAGGTTGTAAAACATATTAGGAAAATTACTGAATTTTCCCCCGTGGCATTCCTGACATTATCACACCCAGTCAGTCCCATGTAAATTGACTCTGAAGGTTCACGGGTGATGAATGATGGCGTCGGCTCTGCACGGCAGCGGAATAATGTGATATATATATAGAGTAATATATTCATGAACGGTGTCTCGCGGGACTCAATAGGTCGATAACGGGGGATTATGTAAGGATCTCATCTTATTTTAACCTTGTAAATAAGGTAGACCCCCGCCGTGTGTCATAGATCACTGCCGCCCGAGGGGATCTCAGAATAGCAGCGCTCAGTATATCTAGACACGAATACATTGTATATATTATTGTATGTAAAACCTCATGAAAATGGGAACATTTCAGGCAGATCCTGCAAGATGCTGAACAATTTGGGTTAAAGGGATAATTTTTCGGACCTGTGCTATGATAACAAAAAGCCCTACAAATTTTTCAATGGGTGAGCTGTGTGACCCCTTTAAGTGATCAGAATTTGGGGGCTGAGTGGCAGTAACCTAGCTCACAGTTTCATCAATAGATGATCATGGGGCTGTTGGATCCCCACCAATCTTATGACCTATCTTAATCCTATGACCTGACTTAACCCCTTTACGTATTGTCCAATACAAAAACTATGTTGTATTTTTGTAGCAAAAAGCCATCTCAAATGGCCACCCCTTTAAGAAAGTAGAGAGTTTCTTAAGATTGTAACTTTCCTGCCTTGAAGGACTCGACATGTCTGACACATCCTGTACATGGCATTGTAATCTTTGAGATTTGTGCAATTCTCTCTTTGGCCTGCGGAGGCAGTGTAGGAAAATGTAACACTTGTTTCTAAGTTTACTCAAATAGAGCCCCAGTAGTAACAGACTCAATAATGGAAGTCTATGGGACTCTGCAGACAAGAAGGAACTGTCCAATATAGATTAACCATTTATTGTCAATGATCTAACACGTAAAATTAAGTCTCTGGTTCCGATCCATGTTTTTGTCTTTTGGACAGGGGGCAGGCAAGGTAAACTCCCGGTAACAGCCTTTGAAGCCTTGGACCTCGAGGTAAAGAGCTGGACTCGATATCCCAGCATCCCAAGCAGGCGTGCCTTTGCCAGCTGCACCATGACGGAGACGTCCTTCTTCAGTCTTGGTGGTCTACAGCAACCCGGACCCCACAACTTCTACTCCCGCCCTCACTTTGTAAACACTGTGGAGATGTTTGACACCGAACAAGGTGAGTGCAAGAGACAATGCAACAACCTGTGGTTTCTGGCAAGTATTGTACATCTCTATCCTTATCCATAGGGGGCAGTATTATAGTAGTTATATTCCTGTACATAGGGGGCAGTATTATAGTAGTTATATTCTTGTACATAGGGG
>WNYA01002984.1:0-21672 GCA_019512145.1 Engystomops pustulosus | reverse complement strand
TGATGACTGAGGAGGTCAGAGGTCTAGAGACAGTCTGATGGGATGATGACTGAGAAGGTCATAGATCTAGAGACAGTCTTATGGGATGATGACTGAGAAGGTCAGAGGTCTAGAGACAGTCTGATGGGATGATGACTGAGAAGGTCATAGATCTAGAGACAGAATGATGGGATGATGACTGAGAAGGTCAGAGATCTAGAGACAGTCTGATGGGATGATGACTGAGAAGGTCAGAGATCTAGAGACAGTCTGATGGGGTGATGACTGAGAAGGTCAGAGATCTAGAGACAGTCTTATGGGATGATGACCGAGAAGGTCAGAGATCTAGAGACAGTCTGATAGGGTGATGACTGAGAAGGTCAGAGATCTAGAGACAGTCTGATGGGATGATGACTGAGAAGGTCAGAGGTCTAGAGACAGTCTGATGGGGTGATGACTGAGAAGGTCAGATATTTAGACACAGTCTGATGGGGTGATGACTGAGAAGGTCAGAGATCTAGAGACGGTCTGATGGGATGATGACTGAGAAGGTCAGAGATCTAGAGACAGTCTAATGGGATGATGACTGAGAAGGTCAGAGATCCAGAGACAGTCTGATGGGATGATGACTGAGAAGGTCAGAGATCTAGAGACAGTCTTATGGGATGATGACTGAGAAGGTCATAGATCTAGAGACAGTCTGATCTCTTCTAGCACTGGAGTAAAAATAATTATTCTATATTTCAATTTTAAAAAAAACTGACAGACTGGTAGAGATACTCCGACACTCCTGCAATGCATTGCCAGGGGCACCGCGCTCTTACACCACGAGGAATGAGATTATTTAAAGCATGAAGCCTCCAATCGTGGACACAGAAAGGTTCTGAGGTGATGAATCGCATAACAAAACGCAGCCCCCGAGACATCATGGTCATCATTTTTTATCAAAATAGAATAAAACTTGAATTGTGCAAAACAAACTTATCCAAAGTAACATTCGGCAGGGGGATTTATGAGGACTGGAGTTATGAAGACCAGTCTTAGGCCCAGGTTTACCAGCAGTGGTGCAGTCACTTACCTGCACATTATTGGATACTAGTGCACGGTCTTTATGCATCTGGCGCCCCCTGCGCTGCTCAGGAAGTGTCACCAACTTTTTTTGGTGCACCTTTAACATAAAAACTGACAAATCCAAAAAGCTTCCCGTCAATCAATCTTTTTTTTTCTTTTCCTTAAGAAAAACTCAATATCATAAAAATGGCAAAGTGGCTAAGTGCAGAATGTCTTGGAGCTCCCGATGTCAGGAGGGTCAGTTCTTTTGGTACAATCATTCAAGAAATTTTCGTTTCCTAGTAGTACATGCAATATATGTGATATCCCTTTCTTTGCCCTCGGTGATGTACACTATAATCACAATTATTACCTCTGGATGAGCCACACCAGAAAAAAAAACTATTTTTGTTCTTCCTTTAGTAACAAGGTGTGTTTTTTTTTCAAATAATTAATTATCTTATTTTATACTTCATGGTGTGCAACCTAATTAATACTCTGTTCCTCAATGTTTGTGCCTGAACGTTAAAATCATAACAAGGTACAAAATCATAAAGCACAAGGGTAGTCAAGGTTCAGGCAAAAGGTCAAAATAACAGCAAAGTATCTCAGACTATAACAAGGAGCCAAAAAGAAAAAGTCGGTAACTGGCAGAGGTATAATACTCAGGCAGGTAGGGAGTATTAACCAGTCGCCACGCCTGAAACTGAATGGAACAGCCCTCCAGCTCTCCCACAGGTCTGTGTGAGCAAACACCTCCTGCTCAGAGAGACTGCTAGGCTGCCAATCTATCAGCTGTCTACGGAACATTAAACTCTGGCTGTGGTGTCCAGCCAGGAGCTAACTCCAGCACAAGTTGTCACAGCGATACCGGATAGCTCAGAGGAAATCAAACATTACTTGTACCTTTAAAGAACAAAGTGAGGTCCTCCTCCCGAGTCCAGATGTGCACAAAGGCATCGATGTCGGAGGTCGGGATCCCCCTCCAGCCGTTGGCCAGCACACGGGGGTCTCTGTAGCGAGTGCGGTTGCTGCGGTTCTCATACATCCAGTACCAGCTCTTTCGAAAGAAATATGTCTGGAAAACCCAGTTACCGGATGCACTATGGTCCCGGTGCACCCAGTCAAATACCGTGCTGAACCTCCCGGAACAGCGCCCTGTGCACAAGAAATACAGGTGTTAGATTATGGAGAGAGGTCCACAGAGCTTTTCACAATCTCATCATACACAATCTCAGAACAAGTCAACATCCCATCATACAAACCCCCCAATATGTCACATCCTCCATGGCACGTAACCAACCCCATCACACACAACCCCAAAACATCATACAAACCCCCCCCCCCCAATATGTCACATCCTCCATGTCACGTAACCAAACCCATCACACACAACCCCAGAACATCAAACACCCCCCCCCCCCCCCGGTCATCCGGTGTTTCTTTAAAGAACCTCCAGACTTCTGAAAATCTAGCCCTCGCCACGGGAGCTTGACTACGGGAAACATTTGGCGCTGATGCACCAGCTCTGGCCCTGCCTCTCCATCTGGCCCCACCACTGCCTCTTCCAACCTGTTCTGGTATAGGACTCGTCTCCGTCTCAGAACCACTGTGTTCACCCGGCCTATCAACACAGCTTGGGTCTGTCACCTCATCATCCTCCGATCCCTCAGTCTGCTCCCCCCTCTGACTTCCTGCCCTGACAACAACTTCACCACTGTCTGACAACCGTGTCTCCTCATCGTCCGACACCTCTTTACACACTTCTTCCACTACGTCAATAATGTCATCATCACCCACAGACTGCGACTGGTGGAAAACCTGGGCATCGGAAAAGAGCTCAGCAGCAACCGGTCAAGTGGTTTGTGACTCTGGGAAGGGTCCAGAAAACAGTTCCTCAGAGTATGCCGGTGCAAATGCCAAATTTTCCTGGGAGGGGGCAGACTGGGGGGAAGGAGGCTGAGGTGGAGGAGCTGGAGGAGTGCTGATTTCGGTGACATGGGTGGACTGCGTGGAAGACTGGTGGACAAAAGGCTAGAAGCATTGTCCGCAATCCACGACATCACCTCTTCGCACTGTTCTGGCCTCAACAGTGCTCTACCACGAGTCCCAGTAACTTCAGACATGAACCTAGGGAGTGTAGCTCTGCGGCGTTCCCCTGCTCCCTCATCAGCAGGTGGTGTCTCACCCCGCCCAGGACCACGGCCTCTGACCCCTGCAGTAGTTGGACGCCCACGTCCACGCCCTCGTCCTCTACCCCTAGCCCTCGGGTTAAACATTTTCAAAATTAAAGTATAAACTGTAAATTTTTTGTGTGTTTTTTTTTTTAAACAAAACAATGCTATATCCTATTGCTATGGCTAGTTTCTAACCTACACTGACAGCACACAACTGGATTTTGTGCTGTGCCTGATGACTTTGAGTTATAAAAGTAAATAAACGTAAAAAAATAAATCAGCAGACTGTGCCTAATTCAAATCAAACCCCTAATAAATTGTCTCACTTCGGTGTTTGAGGTGGATATGTTTGTCACTAAGAGCTAAACACAATGGAAGTCTCCCTGCAAATTCCTCACAATATGGTACTAGCTGCACTACTAGTGCCAGCAAGGCCAGCCACAAGCAAACCAAAAAAAAGTAAATATATAACGTTATTGTAGCCCTAAGAAGGGCTGTTAGGTTCTTGTAGAATCACTCCTGCCTAACACTATTCTAATAGAACACCCTAACGCTTTCCCTGACCAGCAGCAGCTCTCTCCCTAGCGGCATCCAGACAGAGAATGATCCGAGCAGCGCGGGCAGGGGCTAGTCTATTCCAGGGTCACCTGATCAGGCCAGCCAACCACTGCTATCGACGTGTAAGGGTACCACGTCATGCTGGGTGGAGTGCAGAGTCTCCTGGCTTGTGATTGGCTCTGTTTCTGGCCACCAAAAATCACAACGCGGTAGATGCCATTTTCTCGAGCGGGCGAAGTATTTGTCCGAGCAACGAGCAGTTTCGAGTACGCTAATGCTCGAAGGAGCATCAAGCTCGGAAGAGTGTGTTCGCTCATCTCTAGTCAAATCCTCCATGGCACGTAACTAACCCCATCACACACAAACCCAGAACATCATACACCCCCCCCCAGTACGTCACATCCTCCATGACACGTAACCAACTCTATCACACACAAACCCAGAACATCATACAAACCCCCCATTATGTCACATCCTCCATGGCACATAACAAACCCCATCACACACAACCCCAGAACATCATACACCCCCCCCCAGTATGTCACATCCTCCATGGCACGTAACCAACCGCATCACACACAACCCTAGAACATCATACCCCCCCCCCCAATATGTCACACCCCCCATGGCACGTAACCAACCCCATCACACACAACCCCAAAACATCATACCCCCCCCCCCCCCCCAATATGTCACATCCTCCATGATACACACCCTAGGCACGTAGCCAACTCCATCACACACAACCCCAGAACATCATACACACTCTCAGAATAAGTCACCATCACATCATACACACCCTGGGAACATGTAAACAACCCAACTACATATATCCCATAAAAACATGTAACCAATCCTATTAAATACACACAGCAGGAACATGTCACCTTCCCCCTTCATCCACACCCGAAGGAACATGGTTCGAGTTTAATAGGGACACACACACCCATGGCTATACCCCACTACCCCCCAATTTCAGTGAGCCTAGCAATGCTTGGTGTTTTTGTTAGACCCACCTGCTTTAGAGCATCCATAAAGGACTGTGAGTGATGGAGAGTGGTAGATCTCTATTAGAGTGTATTTGACTTGGATCATAGACCTCATTGTCACCATTTTATCCATGTAGTATGGGAATTGTATGACCTATCAGTGGAAGGATATGTCTCTCTGGGGATGTACCCACCATAAATCCTCTGGATCGCCTTGCGGTCAGTCCTATCAAGTTCCATCCTACTGTTGGCTGGGATGTAGTTTGGTTGCATAACAGAGGTCATCTCATTCATATGACTGAGACCAAGGACATGGCCAATCTCATGGACCGCAACCTGAGGGTTAGACAAGACAACTGTGAGCATCTATAGTGGTTATATCCCAGAGATATCTATGGTCAGGAAATGCTTCTCTCATGTCATGGATGACACTTATTTCTCTCACATGATGGACAGCACACGTTCCTGTAGGAGGCACTCACATTCTTACTCATATCATGGGCAGCACACATGTTCTGCTCATCTCATTGGTGGCACACAAGCTCCCTTCCCATCATGCATGGCACATTTATGCATGGCAGACATGCTCATCCCACATCATGGATGGTGCACATACTTCTCTGACCTCATAGTCCACTCCCACCTCATGGGTGGCACACATGCTACTGTCACCTTATTGATGGCACACAAGCTCCTCTCATGTCCAGCCTGACACACATTCCCCTAGTATCCCATTCTTACCTTCAGGAGACTGATCCCTTGTTCACTATTGGGAGGTACAAAATGTTCATCATCATCAAAATGGATGTCTCCAAGGCGCCAGGCATGAGCAAACTCCCTACCCATCCCATCAAAGAGCTGAGAGCAACCCAAGTGTCGACCTGGAAATCAAGAGAAAAGATTTAGAGGAATCCAAAATCTTACAAATGTCTATCATGATCAATATCAGCTGCATTAGGAATGTAACTGCTTTGGGGTTACTGTTATGTGCTCACAGTGGCCGTACAGGGGTCTACTCACATGTCAATGACCCCCTACATTGAGCAGAGAGTAGCTCTGCAAGAAATGAGGTAAAATATCTCTCAGTAGGAATGTAAAATATGATGTAAATATGGCTACTCACCAGTTCCAAAGCCTAGTTTGATGTCAATGAGATGGGCAGGAGATGTCACATCCTCTTCAAAGTTAAGAGGGACAACTTCACTCCAGATACGGAAGGCACGCATCAATATGGACCTCTGCTGGTCGATGTTTAGCCACACACTGTAGCCCTCACCAAGGAGCCTCCATTTAATGGTCATCTTGGAGAAGATCCCTTTCTTATTTCCAGCCTTTAAGGGTTCACCTCGTTTCTTCCTGACATGACGTCCCAGACCTAGGTTACTTCCCACTTGTGGCTGGGAGCTCTTCTTCTTCTCCATCAGTTCCCTCCGGATCCTCTGACTGGCAGAAGTGATGGAAGGGACAGTGGTAGTAATCTGTGCCGGATCAGAATGCTGGGGATCAGATGTTGAGATGCCACTTTCCGTTGGGTTTACTTCTTCAGATTTTTCCACCTCTGGGATCTTCCGGTCAGGAACTCCACAGCGTGGAGCATTCATGGCATCCCGGGTGGCATCATCCAGCATGCCTGTCACTCTTAGCCTGTTGGCTTCCTGGAATCTTTTCAGTGCTGCAATAAATCTTGGATTCAGTGTAGGATCTGGATGCTTGGGGATGTCTTGTATGGAAGATAAAGGCTCGCCCTCGCTCAGAAGACTGGAGATGTCTGCATTCACTGGATTCTCCTTTGATCTTGAAGCCACTCCTCGGAATGGCAGAGAGTCCCAGCGGACCGGCTCAATCCAGCCATACTTCCAAAGGTAGGTCTGCATGAAAAAGGGGGACAACATCATATTCATCAAAACCAACACCATATTTCATCTCCTCCAACCAACTGATTCCCCATTACCAAACACCAGCCCTGACACGGCCACTTCTACCTACTCTCTACTCTAACCTGCACTCAACTACAGTCAAGTCGTCTAACATGTGCTCGTACAGCACCCAACTGTTTTACCTTCTCCTGCAACTTCCATCACTAACTACACCAACCAACATTATCACTTCTGCCTAGTTATACCACTATCACCTTATTCCACAGAGCTCTCTATCCTTCTTACCTTCACCAGATTAAAGCACTCCCAACAATGCTCTAGATCAGTGGTGGCGAACCTATGGCACGGGTGCCAGAGGTGGCACTCAAAGCCCTCTTTATGGGCACCCTTGCCATCACCCCAGGGTAGAGTTTACCAGACAGGACTCATGGCCTCTTGCAGCCCGAGGACCCCAGAAGGAAGCTACAATGATAATCCAAACTTCTTCTCCTTAGTTCTACTGTATTGGTGTCCTCAGGTGCAATTTAAACCTGTGAAAGAGCAGGGAGTAATAAGTTACTCCTTAAATTGTCGCATTGGCACTTTGCGAAAAATACATGGGTTTTGGTTGTCGTTTGGGCACTCGGTGTCTAAAAGGTTTGCCATCACTACTCTAGATTATCACCTTTTTGTTGCACTGCACCCCACCACCTCCAGCCAAGCCTGATATCATCACTTCTACCCTGACAATCCTCCATTACTGTCCCAATTATTCCCAACACAATCCATTACATTGACCCCAACCCCACACTCCATGATACATCAGGTATTTCCACCCTCCCCCTCTGTACCTGGGCATATGTCTTTGTGAGGTCAGCTTCGGCATTGTCCCTGGGCTGGCTCTTTATGTCGGAGGGTTTGGGTGCTTGGTATATTGTATCTCCTGTGCCCAGATTTATGAGAAGGAGGGTCACGAGAGCTGTGGAGTCCATGTTTTCAAATTTTTCTGTGTTTTTAAGCTCTGTGAAAAAAATAAAGTGGACCTTTGGTAACACACAATGATCGGTCCTGGAGAACTGGACCCAATGATAAAGTATTTCAGATTCCCTCATCAATGATTCTGACCCCATATTATTATTATACTGCATCAAGGTAGAAGTAAGATCATGGGGATGGGAATTGCCACCTCTTATATGGGCCATCAGTCACACACAGGTAGAAGAGACGCTCTCATTCTGGGAATCTCCTCAGATCCTTACACCCACTGTGATGTTCTTGGGTCATTTCTGCTTTTATGATAATTAGGTGGGACAGGGAAGCAAAATGTGAGACGAGCTGCAAGTGAATGGATCCTGGCACACAGGAGCTACCATGACCTCTCTGTTTGGGTCGGTGCCAGGTGTAATGTCTAGAAACTTCCAGAACTAGCTGCTTCTTCTACTGGTTCCAAGGTCGTTCCCCTCACAAGTACTGAGCTTGGTGATGACTATTCATATGTTCACTACATGCTGGTGTCCCAATCCCACCACCTGCTATACAATTATACTGTCCCATCTCTTCTGGATTCTCACCTTTTCTAAAGTTTCTGTTTCAGTTCGTAGCAGATCTGTAAAAATATAAGATCATCCCAAGGTTATACACAGCGTGTTCTCCAGGAGGGTGGTTACTGACAAGAAGGATCTTCATCTCTTCTACTTCTATGGGTTCTTACCTCTCTCTACCCTTAAATATCAATACCAGGAAATACATAGAACACAATCCATCATCTAGAAACCAGGGACAGGTCTTCTAGGCCGTCTCTTCTATAGCTGGGTACAACTCTAGATGATCCCTGTGTGACTATTGTCTGCGAAATTGATTTTGCACCTTTGGTCTATCACTATGACAATTGTCTTCCATGTGACCTTTTCCTAAAGAGACTCAACACCAAGTCAACTACTCTTAGCACCTACATTAAGACTTATCTCCTAGATTGGGAAGATCTCTCTTGGTCTTAGGCCTCAGCCCAGGGTCTGATATGATTCTAACCTGTATCAGTATGGATCTCTGTCACTTATGTCATTTCTCACCTGCATGCTAGGTATCTCACAGATCTTTGGTCAATGAAGCCTCTCACCTTTTTATTAGGAGGTCCCTTAGCTGTGGTAAATGTGTCTCTCTCACGTGTTGGGTCGGGGCAGTTACTCACCTGAGTCTGCAGTGTCTGTCTTGGCTCCTAGCTGGGAGCTGCGTAGGTTCTCTCTGTGGGTATATCTCTGCACATCTGGAGAACGTCTCTTACAGTAGTGCCAGAGAGGGTGGACTGAAGTGTTCAGCCAATGAGTCTGAAGAACCTTATCTTGAAATAACATTTTATTCTTTGAGTCACCTGACCAGGTGCCCACACGTCTGAGACTGGCCATCTCTGTAAATGGCAATACTCCACGTTATTAAGTCATACAGTTCGAGCGTAGCCAGAGATAATCTCACCCACACTGCTCTGATAAACAGCTCCACACCTCCATAATCTTCATCCTGAGGAATCTGGAATACATCTCCACAAATATAGTAAACAGAGAGCAGATAATGAGAACCGTCATCTCACTAAATCCTTTTAAATCCTCTCCACGGAAAATAACATTTCTCCTAAAGGTTACACATTGCCACCTACAGCTGTGACATCACTGAGAAGGTTCCAGAATCATGTGTGTCACACCATGGTTACCCCCGACATCTCCGAGAAGATTCCAAGGGATTGTGTGACTATGAGATCACTCTGTGACATCACTGAGAAGGTTCCAGAGTCATGTGTCACAAACCTGGTTACACCCAGACATCTCTGGGAAGAGTCCAGGGAATTGTGTTGACTAAGATCACTCTGTGACATACTGAGAAGGTTCCACGAGTCATGGTCAAACCATGGTTTACCACCGGACAACTCCGGGAAAATCCAGGAAATTTGATTGTGACTATAAGAACTCGTAAACATCACTGAGAAGGTTCCAAAGTAATCTGTCCACCATGGTTACCCCCGACAATCTCCGAGAAGATAGATTTTCCAAAGGATGTGTGACCATAAGATCAATCTATGAACCTCACTGAGAAGGTTCCAAAGTAGTGGTACACAATGGTTAGCCCCAAACATCTCTGAGAAGATGCCAGGGATTGTTGACTATTAAGATCATCTGTGACCTCAATGAGAAGGTTCCAGAGTAAGGTGTCACACCATGGTTACCCCTGACATCTCCGTCGGAAAATTACTTGGATTGTGTGACAGAGGATCACTCTGTGACATAACAGAGAAGGTTCCAGGTCAGTGTCAAACCATGGTTTACCCCGACATATCCGTGAGATTCCATGGGGATTGTGTGAATATAAGATCACTCGTACATCACGCGAGAGAGGGGTCAGAGGTAATTGTGCCACACCATGGTTACCCCGACATCTCCGAAGATAAGATTAAGGGAGTGTGTGAATATAAGATCACGCTGTGACATTCATGAGAAGGGTTTCCAGAGTCATGCGTCCACACCATTTGGTTAACCCCGATTATCTCCGAGAAGAAGATTCCAGGGATTGGTGACATAAGATCACTCTGTGACATCACCGATAGTAAGGGTTCCAGAGTCATGTGTCACACCATGGTTACCCCCGATATCTCTGGGCAAATTCAGAGAATTGTTGTGACTATAAGATCACTCTTGTGCATAATGAGAAGGTTCCAGAGTCTGTGGTCACCCCATGGTTACACCCGACTCTCTAAGAAGATTCAGAGGATTGTGTGGTATGAGACAATCTGTGGACATCATGGATGAAGATTTATGGAGTCAAGTGTTACACCATGTTTACCCCCGACAATCTTCGGAAGATTCAGAGGTGCTTGTTTGACTATGAGATCACTCTGTGACATCCACTGTAGAGGTTCTATGTGTTGAGGTTACACCATGGTTACCCCCGGAACATCTATAAGAAGATTCCAGAGGATTGGGTGACTATAAGCACTCTGGGACATCACTGAGAAGTTTTACAGGTCAGGGTGTGTCACACAATAGGGACCCCCGACATACTCTGGGAAGATTTCCAGAGGATGTGTGATATAAGATCCACTCTGATCACTGAGAAGGTTCTCGTCATGGTCACCCATGGTTACCCCCACATCTCTGAGAAGATTCCGTGGATGTGATGACTATGAGATCACTCTGTGACTCACTGAGAGGTTACCAGATCATGGTCACACACCATATTACCCCTCCACATCTTCGAGATAGATTCCTTTTGGATTGTGTGATTATGAGAGGATCCCTCGTGACATCCACAAATGAGAAGGTTCCAGGAGTTCATGGGTCGAACCATGGTTACCCCCGACATCTCGAGAATGTATTCCAGAGTAATGTGTGGACATAAGATCACTCTGTGACATCACTGAGAAGGTTCCAGAGTCATGTGTCACACACCATGGTTACCCTCCAAATATTCGAGAAGATTCCCCTTGGATTTGTGTGACATGAGATCACTCTGGACATCAATGAGAAGGTTTCAGAGTCATGTGTCGCACCATAGTTACCCTCCGACATCTCATAGAAGATTCCAGGGGTTGCTGGACATAAAATAGGAATGAGGAATAAAATTATTTATTTGAGAAGGGTTCCAGAGTCATTTGATGTCCTACACCATGGTTAACCCCGACATTCTCGGGAAGATTCCAGGGATTGTGTGGATCCTATAAGATCACTCTGTGACTCCAATTGTCGAGAAGGGTTCCAGAGTCTATTGGGTCACACCATGGTTAACCCCGACATCTCGAGAAGATTCAGGGGTTATGTTGTGATTCTGTATAAGATTTCACTATTTTGTATATCATGAGAAGGTTCCAGAGTCGTGTGTCTACATCCATGGTTACCCCCGAAATACTCAGAGAAGATTCCAGTGGAATTGGGTGACTATAAGATCACTCTGTGTTCATCACTGATAAGGTCCGAGTTCATGTGTCACACCATGGTTACGCCCGACATCTCCGTGCAGATTCCAGGGGACTTGTGTGACTATAAGATCACTCTGTTGATCTGTCCTGACGCTGAGGCCAAGTTATGCAGGGGCTCCTTGCATATTGAACCGATGCCATTCACAGTGCTGCCACAGAAACGGTCAAAAGTGATCTGCCTTCTTTACAGGAAATACATGGAATGGGGCTACTCCTCTCTGCGGACAGGAAATATCTGGTCAAGGCTACTATCACCAGTCCTCTCAGAATTACAGTCAATTTTGAGGGGAACCTGCCCAGGAGTCTTCTGCGATGACCGCACTGCGAACCAGCATCAAGGGGACTCTGTTGGTTGGAGACTACGTGCTCATACTACCCAGATTTCCATACTTTGAACAACTAAACTCTGGACAAAACTCGGGAACAACTGCAAGTAATTGGATTTCAAGTCTCTGCCCCGTCTGACTCCAGCTTCACAGATCCACCCTTAGCTGCCTTCTTGTCTGCTGCTCGAGTGAGCCCATGCGGTGGATAGAGATCATCTGTTTTCCCAAGAAACGTTCCAGACAACAAAGGACAGGTGAACTCTGCCTTCTATTGGCGCCAGCTCCGTAGCACTTTCTTACGTCTTGTCCAGTCTGTCCACAGCATCCGGTTGAAAACACCGCATCTAGGGTTTGGGCGAAGCGTCTCACTAGGGGTGAGAGCAAATGCTTCTCTTGTCTGATGTTCCGATGCTGCAGGGTATCATCCCCCACAAGGTTGGGTTAACCCGTATCTGTTGCCCAAAATACCGGCTATTGTAGGCCTTCATCAGGAGATAATGCCACCCTAATGTGCAGAAAGGGATTTATCCGCAAGTTCAAGTTCAAGTTGGTATTCCCCTGCTGGTGCTGGATTTATCTGTTCCAAGAAGGATGGTTCCCTAGTCACTGGTTTAAAAAAACGCTAACCTTTGCCTTTTCATCACTTAAACTTTTTTTGAGATTTTCACCAAGCTAGATCTGCAGGGCACATATCAACATCATCCGCATCCACAAAGCGAATGAATGGTAAAGACCGCCTTCAATACTCGTGGACTGGAATGTTGAGTATCTGGAACCCTTTTAGAGTCTGCAATATGCTCCAGCAGTGTTGCTAGGAATTTGTCAACTGATTATCTTCAGAGACTTGCTCTAGACTGTGTGTTGTATTATTGGCGACATGTTTCTCCTGACTCCTAAGTCTCACCAGATCCAAGCCATAAAGTTCTCAGGCGCAAAGGGCCAATCGCTATATGCCAATGCTCGCGAATGGCAATTTCATCAGAGTAGTCTTCCGTTCCTCGGATACATTATTCTCCAAAGGACAACAGGATTGTCTGACAAGTTGTCTGCCGTACTTCAATGGGCCTTGCCCAGTGGGACAACCTGCCATAAAGAGATTTCATGGGCTTTGCTAATTATTACAGGAATTTATTCACATATATCCTCTCTTGCAATCTCCGATTGTGGCGCTGACAAAAGAAGAAAGCCAATCCTAGACTCGGGCCTCGCCAGGTCTGAGAGCTGTTTTATAAGCTGAAATCTGCCGTTGCTCTGCCTCCAGTTACAAATGGCTTGATACAGAGAAAGCCATTCAAGCTGGGGTTGACACCTCATCCGTGTTGCTGGATTAACCGTGTTTTCACACAGGAAAGTTCCAAAGGTTCGACACCTCACTTGGGCTGTTTTATATAAGACCTTATTCCTATGTGGTGATTTAGGGAGTTCTGCATTAAGCTTCGCTTTGGAGGAATACATTATCTTCTGGAAGGAGCTCATCATTCGGCCTATATCTACACAGACCATCAAGAATCCCTGTATCTACAGACTGCTCAGAGTCTTCAATCCTCGTCAGGCCGCTTAGGTCCCTTTTTCTTTTCTCAATTCAAATGCCTGCATTCACTGCTGTCCAGCCAAGAAGAACGTCAAAGCCCTCTCTTGCTCTGATGTTGTCGGGGAAAGAATTCAGCTCCTCGTCATTCGTTCCTCAGGAAAGACTAGTTGTTGCTGTCCTGTGACCTACGGCGGTGCAGCTTCCTCCCTGGCCAAGCCTATGTCCGCGCCAGCTCTAACTAATATTAACGGTGGGGGACAGTACTACAAGTAGCGGAGGTACCTGGGTGCAGAGTCTATTGTTCCCATATCTCGGTACCATGTTTGGCCAATCAATGCCCGCCTCTTCCTTCTGGTCTAAGCCTTCGATGTTCTGTCATGAGGAATTGGTTCAAGATCTCAATGTCTAAATCTGAGGTGCAATCAAGGCAGCTATACTTCGGGCGCCTGCTGCAAAAACCCAGGTCAACAAGAGAGAACCACAGGTCTCTCCAGTCTTTTCTGCAGGTGATAAGGTTGGTGGCTGCTTCTACGAATATATCGGCTGAAGATCCCCAGTTACAAGCTTTTGGTCCCCAGCTATCTGGATCTATTTGAGGTGCGGAAAACGCATCAACCCGTGGCCGTAAGATGCGTCCTTCCTCCCAACCATGAACATCTCCATTTCCTGTCACGTTCTCCCTTATGAAAACCTGTCATCCTTAAACCGGTTCTCGGCATTTGACCACCTTTCAGCTCATGGGTGGAGTCCTTTTGTCGGTCTTTCTGGTGGACTGGAAAGGGGGTTGTCGGGCCAGAGAGGAGAGGTCTTGGAGCTCTAAAAAGCACTATTCTGGATCATGGCCTTCGTGCAGAAATTCACGCCTCCAAGTCCCAGAAGAGGGGTGAAGGGGGGGGGTGGGGGGGGGGGGGGCCGGAGAGGGGTGAGCCTAAAAGGGGGGGGGGGTTCGGTCACGGTGCTCCTGCCGATACTACGAGTCGGGTTGCAGGTGCAAACCGTGATCTATCTGTGGCCCCCGGACACCTCTGCATGCTTTACCTCTCCACAATACCGCGATGGCTCCGGTCATGCTACACTCCCGCCTCTAGGGCTCTGGCTTCCCGAGGATTTTTTTAAAAGCGGCAGTGCGGCCATTAATTGCAATGCACAGTGCCAATTCTGATAAATTCCCAGCCTCCTTCTGTGTTCCCTGCGGATCTTTGTGTTATAGCCTTAGGAGAATCTTGTCTGATTGCCCTGTGATAATGATTGTGATTTTTCCGCTGTGACCTCGATTCTGTTTCCTGACCTTGCTCCAGGTGCCGACTTGGTCTTGACCTCCCTGTCTGTTCCTGACCACGAGTTTCCGTTTAACGATTGCAAGTACTCACTTACTTGGCAGGCCACCGCACACAAAGTGCTCCTCTGGAACTACTGGTTTAGAGGTACCATGCCGACACAAAGTCCAACCTGCTTTTATGGCAGGCTGCCTGAAAAATGGCTACACTACACTGTCCTTGGTCCAGGTGTCAGCTCACGTTTATCGTCTACGGTGGTACAGAGACCACTACCACTATCATGACAGTGGTCTGAAAGTGGAAAAGGAAAGATTGTTTGGTAAAATTAAATATTGAGGAAAGCTGGGAGGAGGAGAGAAGGCCAATATCTAGGGATGTTTCCTCATTTATGAGTGGGGGAATTGCGAGAGTTGTAATAAGACCTAGCATTAGTTAGTGCAAGAGCTGAAAGGCAGATGGGGAAACCGGTAGAGTAATAGTGTGAATCATCTTCCATGATGATGGTTGGAATCTCAGAGGGATAGAAAGTGAGGGAGCCCTAAGAGGAAAAGTGGTCAGTTTGGAACCGATAGGGTGAGCCAGGATTTGACGGTTTTAATTACAGCCATATAAAGTATTGGAGCCTGGGCGGAAAGTCTGAGGGGCGGAGTGAAAAAGAAAGAGAGAGGTACAGGAGGAAAGGATAAACCATTAGAAAGTGCGCATTGTGGAGAGAGGAGTAGCCTACCCCTCTCCTGCCTATTCTCAGGCCTGGCGTGAGAACAGTGACGCCAACATAAGACCAAAGCAGCTTGGGAGGCCAGGGAGTCATCCTGCTGGATACAGTATTTCAGTGAGACTCCATCAGATGAAAGGACCTTAGAAAGAAAGAGAGGTCATAAAAATGATTATAGTTTTATTAACACACAGATGAGGGGGGTCGGTTACATTTACAAGGGGTTTACAAGTCAAGGAGGAGAGGTGGGATATACACTGAATCTTTATATAAGCTAAGCAGGGTTCGTGTGTGAAAGTGCTAATAACTTAGCGAGAGCAGCAGAAGGGAAGAAAGAGACAGAAGATGCTTCAAGATTTCATAAGAAGTTATTTCTTGAATTCCACAGACACTGTAATAGGTTACTATTAGAGATGAGGCGCAACCACTACTCGCCAGACTTGATGCTGTGCGGAGCATTAGCGTACTCGTACTGCTCGTTGCTCGGAGAATACTTCGCCAGCTCGAGAAAATGGCATCTCCCGCGTTTTGATTTTTTGTCGGCCAGAAACAGAGCCATCACAAGCCAGTAGAGCCTGCCACCGCTTTACACGTCGATGCAGTGGTTGTTGTCCTGATCAGGTGCCCTGAATAGACTAGCCCTGCCCGCGCTGCCTCGCTCATCACTGTCTGGATGCCTAGGGATAGACTGCTGCTGCTGCAGGGATAGAAGTTAGGGTCTATATTAGCTACTGTTAGGCAGGAGTGATTCTACAAGAACCCAACAGCACCTTCTAGGGTCGAATA
Source organism: Engystomops pustulosus (assembly GCA_019512145.1). Taxonomy (NCBI): domain Eukaryota; kingdom Metazoa; phylum Chordata; class Amphibia; order Anura; family Leptodactylidae; genus Engystomops; species Engystomops pustulosus. The sequence continues at coordinate 5,468 of WNYA01002984.1, read as the reverse complement.
GAGTTATATTTTTTTTTTTGTTTGTTGTGGCTGGGCTTGCTGGCACTAGTAGTGCAGCTAGTACCATATTGTGAGTAAATTTGCAGGGGGAGACGTCTGACGTTTGTTTAGCTCTTAGGACACACATATCCACCTCAACACGAAGTGGGACAATGTTATTAGGGGTTTGAGTTGGAATTAGGCACAGCTGATTTTTTTTTTTACGTTTATTTCTCTTTAACTAAAGTCATCAGGCACAGCCACAAAATCCAGTTGTGTGCTGTCTAGTGTAGGTTAGAAACTAGCCATAGCACAATAGGATGCATAATCGTTTTCTTAAAAAAACAAAAAACAAAAAAACACATCAAAAATTTACAGTTTACACTTTAATTTTGAAATGTTGAACCCGAGGGCTGGGGTAGAACGATGAGCGGGCTAGTGGGCGTCCCACTACTGCAGAGTCAGATTGGCCGTGGTCCTGGGCGGGGTGAGACACACTGCTGTTGAGGGAGAGGGGGAACGCTCGCAGAGCTACACTCCCTAGGTTCATGCTGAGTTACTGGATCGTGGTAGAGCACTGTTGAGGCCAGAACAGTGCGAAGAGGTGATGTTCGTGGATTGCGGACAATGCTTCAGCCATTTGTCCACCCAGTCCTCCTATACGCAGTCACCCATGTCACCGAATCCAGCCACTCCTTCCACCTCACCTCCTTCCCCCCCAGTTGCCCCTCCCAGGAAAATTTGGCATTTGAACCGGCTACTCTGAGGGAATGTTTCTGGTGCTTCTCGTGCAGGTTCACGCTATTTTGATGGACATATGATCGACAGTTAAAGAGGTTCGATGCAGGATACACGTGTTGTGAAGTGTGAGTGTTTCAGTGCAGAAGTCCGAGGGGGGAGCAGGCTGAGGGATCGGAGGGATGAGTGGGACAGACCATTAGCTGGGTTGAAGGCCGGTGGGTGAACACATGCTTCTGATCGTGAGGAAGTCCTCGACCGAGACTAGGTTTTTGAGAAGAGGCAGTGGTGGGGCCAGACGGAGAGGCGCAGGCCAGAGCTCTGGGGCTCTAGCGCCAAATGTTTCACGTGTAGTAGCTCAGCCTGGGCAAGGGCTAAATTTTCGAAGAGGTTTTGGAGGTCCTTTAATTTAAAACAACCGGAATTGACCGTTAACGGACTGTGGTGTGCAACCTGTGCCACACCAGGATCACAGGGTTCCACGCACTACTAGTGTTTACACCACCATCTTCGTGCAGGCATATAATGCTAAAACCTTATCTCCCAATTGCCGGTTCACCCCCAGGCCGGTAGACAACACCACTTCTGCTTCCTGCTCCTGTTATCTGACAAGGGTCCCCTGCCACGGACACGGCAACGTATGCCTCGGTGCGAACATCTGTACGCTTCGATTCTGCCACGCTCACATTGCGTTACATGCTCTGCTGAACCAGAGCCTGGACCAGCAATAGTACGACCCAGAACGGCCCTAGCTCATACGTCACTGCTCGGAAGGATTGCGTTAGCGGCATGATACATGGTATACACGGTCGACGGGCCTTACGCAACATGCCGCCCGATCGTCCACCCCCTTCCCGGTCTTCCCAGCCTCCTGGCCACACCCTGAACCCATCCGTCCCCTGAATACCCATTCCAGTCAACTTGGAGCAACGATCAAGTGGCGGTGTGCACGAGTGAGGCCACAATACTGACTGCCTGGGACGAAGGCTGGGCATCGCCCTGCGCCAATCTGCTAAGGAAGCGGGCTACCCTTCATGTTCCCCTACTAGTCTCGCCGCCCCGCCGGCCGTGCAATCCATCCGTCAAGGCATAGCGTTCATCACGATCGTCCTAGCGAGCACTGCTTACTCTAGCATAAAAGGCACACCGCCAAGGCTATTACATGGCATCACGTTCGCAGACTGATTGTGGCTGGGGCACCTACAGACCCTGAAGTCCAGCTGGTTGTGTGTGACAACGCCGTACTTGGTGCGGCTCTGCAACTCGGCAGACTGACACCGTGCCATTGCCGGCCCAGGGTGTTAAATCTCATATGGTTTCAGCGTGTCCTCAAGAACTAGCCCCAATCTGTCTGATTTTGCTACAAGAAGGTGCGCCGCATACTGTGCCGCATTTCAGGGAAGTTCCAGCCAGATGCTGCCACTCTCAGGGCAATCCAGCGCCGGGCCTCCTAACTGCCCCGCTCACCACTGTTGCGGGTGCACGCCCACAGGTGGAATCAACACTATTTAATCCATGTTTTCCAGACGGACCAGAGCGAGTTAGATGCCAGAGTGACTGTCACCAAGATCAGTTCAAGCTTCTCCACCATGAGAGGACTGATGTTGATTACTTTCAGGGCGAGTTTGAGGTCAACTACAGATGTGTCAGTGGCGATGCCGCCTAGTCATCAGCCCTTCACCATCCCGCTGCTTTGGCCTGTTGAAAAACTCTCTGGTCAGCAATTGAAGTCGGGAAAGCTTTGCGCTTCACACAGGAACGGGGAGAAAGCTTTCCTGTTGGATAGCCAAGCACCCTCGTTGTTTCTTCTAAGCGCATATGCGAGGAGGTTTGGAGGAGGATGAGGGAAAGGATTGAGAGGAGGAGGAATGTTGTGCAGCGACAGAAGCGAGGGTAGGCAATTGCTCAGGTCTTCACTGTTCAGCTTGTGGGACAGAAGAATAGATTGAGAGGATGTTGGAACGGAGTGAAATGGAGACAGTCAGGCCGTGAGGGGAGTTGAATTTGCTTACCGTTGGTTACTCTGGCGGCATATTGGCAGATTTCATGCTAGGTGCCTATCCCGTGAACCCTCGCGTCCAAAGAATATTCTCCAGCACGATTTTCGGATTCACTCTCTTGGAACCCAGGTACATGAACAAATCGTTCCCTCTCATCCTGGAGAGTAGCGTAGTGGTGAGAATCATGAATACCGCAGGCCCGTGTGAACAAAGCTCAGTAGTTCCCTTCTGACAGTGTCTAGCGAGGAGGGCGTAGTTATGGCGGGACAAGTTAGCGAGGGAGCTAGGCGAGCAGCAGGCCTTGTCCACACTGGCAGATGTAACGCTTTTACAAGGCCTTTGCCAGTTTTATGTCCCCCGCAAGACACTGTCACCTGTTCCCCCAGTCTCGGCGAGTAGGGCTGATCTTTACAGAAAAGAAAAAAAAATGGATTGAGGGAGTACGTAGCGACCATACCATCGTCCTAAATTATCACAAGCTCCTATCAAAAACTACTGGGGTTCAAGCTGAATGGGCGGAAGTGCGACGCCTTAGGTCTTGCCTGCCCTGCCGATAGCGTGTGTGTCACGAGCGGGTTTTCAGTGCCAGCGGTGGCGCGTCATCAACCGATAAGCGTACACCGCTGTAGAACTGACAGCGCGGACAGGAACTGACGCTTATCAGATGGAATAAAGCCTGATTCTCACGGATTTCCATCTCCACCAGTGAGAAGGCTAACCTGAATATGTAGCAGCACTCCCTCCTCCTCATTGCCTCCTCCTATCATTCCTCCTCTGGGCTCCTCTTTACGTAAAGCAGAGGAAACTGCTATTTTTTGCCAGCCAAATCTGGGCTCTATCTATATACTCATGTATTAATTTTTCTGGTGGACCACTACCTGCTCGCTGGTTTGAAAACTTTTTGGACTGCCAACATACAGGCACTATCCAAATGTAATTGTACTCCATAGCAGCCTCCACACGTCGTTGTAGAGCTGCCTCCACAACATTGGGGCAGATTTACTTCACCCGGTCCGTTTCGCGATCCAGCGGCGCGGTCGTTCTCTGCGGGGGACGGTCCGCCGGAGTTCCAAGTTAGTCCTATGGTGGTCTCCTCCGCCGTCCATCACAGGTGGGCTGCTAGCTGCGCTGAAAAGCATCTGAAACGCAACGCAGTTCACCCGAGCCGACCAAGTTTGAAGTAAGCGCGTCCCAACGCGCACTTTTATTTTTTAAATGCGGCGGTTTTTCTTCGAATCCGTTGGGTTGGGTTTTTTGCTCGGCCAACGTCACCCACGATTTCCGTGTGTGCATGCCGGCGCCTGATTGCGACACAATCCGATTCGCGTTTGCTGCCAAAATGCCGGGAATACAGGAAAATCGGCCAATTGGAAAAATTTCGGGGGTAACACATCGGGAGAAACCATCCCAGTATGGATCCCCCATAAGTCTCCGTCACTCAACATTTGCACTCCATATTGTCAAAAGTCCATATAGCTGCCTACAGTCCCTTACAAAAGAGCTAGTGTCATGAAATTTGTGGGGTTGTTTTCATGGCCTTCCACATCACTTGTTAACTTTGTCGCCACCATGCGTGTATCCACAAAATATTACTGGCAAACTTTTTATCATTTACCGATATTATTTTCAGCGCTTCTGGCATTGTTTACATTACACCCTCAACCGCCAAACCCACTTATAAAGAACGTATACTAGAGATGATTGTTTATCGAGCTATCTAAAATTCTCGGGTAACTCGTTATTCGAGACGAACTTTTCCCGTATGTCGGTGCTCGTCTCGAATAAAGAGCCCCCTTGAAGTCAAGGGAGCAACAGAGCATTTTTCTAAGGGGACCAAGGCTCTGCACAGGGAAGCTGGCCAAACACCTGGGAACTCAGAATAAGGATGGTATCAACACCATCGGAAATGAGACAGGAAACCGAAGGATAGGCAGCATGCATGGATTTTGACTCTGAGGCTGCTTAATCACACATTATGCAAAATTATGGGCAAACAGCATGGCACATGACAGAGTGACAGAATGAAGCAACGATAGCATCTAAAACATCCAATAATTGACCCGGACACTATACGGGGACGGCAGGAAGATGGACAGCGGACAGAGCAGTGCAGGCTAGAGAGTGGCATGGCGGAAATACCCCTAAATTGGACTCATGGCTTCAAAACAATCGAGTGGCAGAGAGGAACCAAAGGAGGTGAGCAAGAAGCTCTCAAAGAATCTCGGTCATGATATCATGATAAAAGTTTGCCAGTATATATTTGTGGATTACACAGCAGAGGTGGCGACAAGTTAACATTGAAGCCATGAAAATAACAAGAGATACCATAGAAGATTCCAGGGATTGTGTGACTATAAGATCACTCTGTGACATCACCGAGAAGGTTCCAGAGTCATGTGTCACACCATGGTTACCCCCGATATCTCTGGGCAAATTCAAGAGAATTGTGTGACTATAAGATCACTCTGTGACATCACTGAGAAGGTTCCATAGTCATGTGTCACACCATGGTTACCCCCGACATCTCTAAGAAGATTCCAGAGGATTGTGTGAGTATGAGATCACTCTGTGACATCATTGAGAAGATTCTAGAGTCATGTGTTACACCATGTTTACCCCCGACATCTCCGAGAAGATTCCAGAGGATTGTTTGACTATGAGATCACTCTGTGACATCACTGAGAAGGTTCTAGTGTTGAGTGTTACACCATGGTTACCCCCGACATCTCTAAGAAGATTCCAGAGGATTGT
>WNYA01002983.1:6032-30991 GCA_019512145.1 Engystomops pustulosus | reverse complement strand
TAGCTGCTATACAGCCCTGGTGAGAGGGGGACTACAAGTCTCATCATGCTGCGCTCATACATTATAGCTGCTATACAGCCCTGGTGGGAGGAGGACTACAAGTCTCATCATGCTGCACTCATACATTATAGCTACTACACAGCCCTGGTGAGAGGAGGACTACAAGTCTCATCATGCTGCACTCACTGGGTGAGATGAGGCGGAGCGCCGGTGTGGATGTGCGATCCAGTTCTTTTTCTCTCCCCATGTTAGTTTAGCACATTCCATCCCTTCATTTATTTTGTTTTTTGCCTAGAACCAGCGCTCCGCCCCATCCGACCCGGGTGCATTTAGTTTAGCAGGAGACGGCATATAGCAGCGTCTGAGGCCACATGGAGCAGTGAGGATTCGGGACCCGGTCACACATGGAGCAGTGAGCATTCGGGACCCGGTCACACATGGTGCGGTGAGGATTCGGGACCCGGTCACACATGGAGCGGTGAGGATTCGGGACCCGATCACACATGGAGCGGTGAGGATTCGGGACCCGGTCACACATGGAGCGGTGAGGATTCGGGACCTGGTCACACATGGTGCGGTGAGGATTCGGGACCTGGTCACACATGGAGCGGTGAGGATTTGGGACCCGGTCACACATGGAACGGTGAGGATTCGGGACACGGTCACACATGGAGAGGTGAGGATTCGGGACCTGGTCACACATGGTGCGGTGAGGATTCGGGACCTGGTCACACATGGAGCGGTGAGGATTCGGGACCCGGTCACACATGGTGCGGTGAGGATTCGGGACCCGGTCACACATGGAGCGGTGAGGATTCGGGACCCGGTCACACATGGAGCGGTGAGGATTCGGGACCCGGTCACACATGGTGCGGTGAGGATTCGCCCCTATACCAGTCACACACGCGCCTGGACACCCAGCTCAAAACCGGCCCCCCTGATACCGTCAACACACCCGCGCTGACCAGCTCCCCCCCCCCGTAAACCTTCCAGCGACAATTCTGTCGCTTGACCAGTCCCCCCGCCTAACAACCATCATCACACGCTTCTGTACCTCGTGCCCCGATACCATCACAACCTGACCTGCCCACGATAAAACGCAGTCACCACACAGCTAATGCCTCCCCCAGAGTAGACCAAGTCATCAACCGACCCTAGCTGACCCTCCCCCCCTTGTACCAGTCACACGCGCTGACCTCCCCCGATACCAGTCATACATCCTAATACTCATCTCTCCTTATACTAGACATACATCCTGCTAAGCTAATCCGATAATTAACAGCGTCAGAATGGAATTAAATACAGCATCGGCAATACCATAGACACTACAACCAATAATTGTTGCCGTATCCATGAGATACTGGACCTTTGTATCTTCTATTTATACCCTTGTTAAATATAGGGGAATGGAGATCAGACCTTCAGCCAAGAAAGCCAGTGTGAGGTTCAAGTGGCTCACTTACCTCAGGTAATACAGCGTTCCTCCACCGAAGCGGTTCTTTGCTCGTCCCGTTATACCTCTTCAGACCAGGGTTCAGGATCTCGGCTGGGGCCCCAATTGTGAGTAGTCCCAGATATAACCGAGCAGAAAGCTAATTATAATCCAGGATATCGCGCGCAATAATATAGACCACAACAGTCGACTTAGTCAGTGCTGTGAAAATAAGTAGGGGAACTAGCCAACCTAAACGTTTATACCATGTCTATCGGCACATATATAGCAATATATGAACTGGAAAGAAAAAGATGGCATGTGACGTATGACAATACAAGAGTAAAACTTTATCAATACAAAACAGAAGCAACATGTCCCACCCGCATAGGGATGACTAGAAGACATAACAACATTTAAAAAGGTACCAAGTACATATCAAGCCTCCCTTTCCAATCACCCGAATCACTGACTGTTGACTCATTGGGACTTTGGTCCCACAACAGCCTCCTGACTGTCTCTGACTTGTATGTATTGAACTTACCTATCCGCCTTCTGACTTACCTTTAATACATAGGGGATAGACCTTGCTTTTATAAGACATTGTGATATTTCTACTACTGTATTATCTATATTGAGCTTGTATTGTGGCCTACTAAGGATATTATGTTGTTTGACCTATATACGTCAGCAAGGTGGTTTCTTTACCCCTTTTTGTCGGTGGAGAAATGGTTTTTTTGGACTGCTTCCGGGCAGTACCACTATATGGTTTGATATTTCTTTACATTTTTAATGTTTTTAATGTCTTCTATCATCCCTATGCTGGGACATTTGCTTGTTTGTATGAGAAGGTTACTCTTGTATTGTCATACGGCACATTCCTCTTTTTTCTTTCTCAGTCATAGTAGTACTATCAGTGCTTAGTATGCAGACCAGTTACATCTACTAATAACCCATCAGATCAGTAACATCTGCTGCTCGTCCATCAGACTAGTAACATCTACTGATCCATCATCACTAAGCTACGCTGAAACTAGTCATACACACTAACCTACCCCGATACCAGTCATACATCCTTGTACATCCTAATACTCATCTCCCCTGATACTAGTCGTACATCCTAATACTCATCTCCCCTGATACTAGTCGTACATCCTAATACTCATCTCCCCTGATACTAGTCGTACATCCTAATACTCATCTCCCCTGATGCTAGTCGTACATCCTAATACCCTCTACCCTGATACTAGTGCTCTGCAGGGGCGGGTCTTGTCACCATGTGACACAGCCAGCAAATCATGTCACCCAGGGAGAGGCTAGCCCCTAAGGAGCACGTCAGAGCCGGTTCATGGGCCTGGATATCACATTTTAGAAATTTTTCTAACAATTCTTTGTTCTTGCCCTTAGATTGCCATGAAAATGAGGAGTCGCCTTTCTTCCACCCCCTCCCCCATCACGAAGGCCACACAGAGCGTTCTGCATCCGAGGAGAACTCGCCCTTTGGTTTTTCAGTTTTGCGTTTTCCGCCATTGCTCGCGCCCTTCTGTTATTTATTGTATAGAGAGACAGAGACGTATTTATTACAACAGATGAGTCTATTCTTTTTATATCTTATATTTCCAAATAAAATCTGACGTCATCCATTGATTCGTTACATTGCGGCGTCCATAGGCCATTGGCGCTGCTTGTGGTGGGAGCGGGCAGGCCCCCGGGGGGCAGAGAGGTTACCCCCGGGGCAGGTGGGTGGAGTGATGGGGCGCCGTGCCTTGGACTCATCTGATTGTACAGAATGTAACGGATAAACATTGTATTGGGAATTACCAGCAAGATAATAACGTATTTATACAGCGGCACCGCGCTGGCTCTCTCTTCTTCTAATTCTACAGCATCTCCCTTCATACAAATACCCAAACCTGACGCGGATTGGTGCTAATCCTACTAGGATGGCCATGGTGTCGTTTTAAAGGTTCTGGGGAGGCCACGGGACCAACACATTACACAGTACACCACAGGGTCCCTGACCCCAAACCCATGATGACGCCGGAGGAGTGGGTGTAGTGAGGTCCAAATGATGGGCCAGAGATGGGGATAGTGAGTTCCGCAATGATGTGAGCCGATGATGGGGGATAGTGGGTCCATGACGAGCAGAGTGGGTATGTCTAGTGAGTCCACATGACGGACGCAGAGGGATTGGTATAGTGTACGGACAATCCGAGATGAGGAAGCTGTGAGCAAGGGAAGAGCTGGCATAGCTGAGGTCCAGAATGACGGAGCAGAGGGATGGTGGATAGTGAGGTCCAGAATGACGGAGCATAGGGTAGGTGGTATGAGTCCAAATGACGGAGCACTAGGGATGTGGATAGAGTAGGTCCACGATGACGGAGCGATGGATATGGAGTCCATATTATGCTGGAGAGATGGGTCGGACATGACTACAGACATGGAATGGGGCGAGGTTAGTACTGTGGCAGGTGGGATTGAATCCAGAATGATGGAGCAGAGGATGGGGCGATAGTGAGTCAAATTGAGGAGCAAGAGGCTAGGGAGATGGAGGTGGGAATACAGTGACCGGAGCCTCCATCTTATATCAGTGACCTCCGTCTTAGATCAGTGTTACCAGGCAGTAGGTACCTCCAGGGTGGCAGTGGGGTCAGGCAGGTGATTTGGCCTCACACAGCGGCTCCATCTCCTCCAGGTGCAGTGTTCTCCTCCTGACTCCAGGGGGCGCTGTCATTATGCAGTCGGGACGTTCCTGTGCAGGAGGGTGTGTTTGCTGGCACCTCATGGCTGTGAAGGGTCTCTGGTCAGGAGGTAAGTGTCTGTGTGTAAGTGATGTCCGTGTGTAGGCCGCATTGTTTACGTATCTGCCTTGCCCTGTTGGTTGCCCAGCAATGTCTGAGGACATACGGACCATGTATGGATGATATATGGCGTGCGGCTTGTCTGTCAGAGAATGGACAGGCTCTATCTTTTCCCCGTATACGGCGCGGATCGGTGACACACATGTACCGCCGCCATTGCCGTCTGTGCGGCCGCATGTACATCCCCGGATACGGACGTGTGAATGCACCTTCACCTGGTTATTAATTATCTTACCCTGTGGTGTAGGGTATATGTATATATGTAGAGGTGTATATCTATACTGTGACATCAGGGAGTGTCTTATACCAACATGGGGGGGGGGACACACCCGCACATCACCATGACTCCCCCTGCCGCGTTAGGGGTGCGTTCATCCGTTTGCGTTTTCAATTTCGTTTGACAACTCACCATACAACCAGCTGATGAGAGGGGTATTTGCGCCAATTACCACATCACTGCTAAACATTTCCGTTTACAAAACGCCTCGTAAATGCGTGTTACCCAGTGTGCGCCAACTCGCATTACGAGGCTTTTTGTAGACTGAAAAAATGTTAACAGTGATGTATTATGGCAATTGCGTATAACAACGTAAGCACCGGTAGATGCTAAATCACCTTTCATCATGCTGTTGTATGCGTTTCATCACCATGAAACCACCGTGTGAACCGGCGCATTATATATACCTACGATCGTGCCAGGTTCTTAGTTACAGTTTTGATCAATTGTACAGCCACTTACACACTTCCCGCTGTATTGGGGTCCCTCTGCGCGCACCACCGCGCCTCCAACCCGCCGCACAGACCCCGGCAGGGACCAAGACCTATCCCCCCAGCACCACAATACTGGCAGTATAGCCCCCATGGCCCCCGGTCTCCCACCGCCCACAGAACAGCGACGCCATGCAACGGGTCCTCGGCCGACCATGTGTAACCGGGTCCCAAATTCCTCACCGCACCATCATTGTACCGGGTCCCCGAATCCTCACCGCTCCATTGTGACCAGGTCCCGAATCCCTCACCGCACATGTGTGCGACAGGTCTCCGAATCTCGCCACCTCTTCCATGTGTGACTGTTAACCCAGTTCCCAATCCTCACCGTTCCTGTTGAACCGGGTCCCAACTCCTCACCGCTCCATGTGTGCCAGGTCCCGTAATCCCTCACGCAACCATGTTGGACCAGGTCCCCGATCCTCACCCATCCGCTTCCATGGTCGATCCCACGGCCCATTGAATCGTTTCGGATCCTCACACCGCTCCCTTTGTTGTCCGGGTCCCGAAATCCTCACCGCTCCAGTGTGACCGGTGTCCCCGAGATCCATCACGGCACATGTGTGACCGGGTCCCGAATCCTCATTTTAAATGTTTTTATGTCTTCTATCATCCCTATGCTGGGACATTTGCTTTGTTTTGTATTGAATAAAGGTTTACTCTTGTATTGTCATACGGCACATTCCTCTTTTTTCTTTCCAGTTCATATATTGCTATATATGTGCCGATAGACATTGTATAAAGTTTAGGTTGTGCTAGGTCCCCTACATATTTTCAAGCACTGACTAGTACTGGTTGTGTCTATATTATTGGCCGATATCTGGATTTAATTAATTACTTTCTGCCTGGTTATATTTGGACTACTCTAACAATGTGGAGGCCCCAGCGAGATCCTGAACCCTGGTCTGAAGACTGAACGGGAAGAGCAGACCCTCGGTGGAGGAACGCTGATCCTAGGTAAGTGAGCCATTGACTCACTGCTTTCCTAGGCTGAAGGGTCTGCTCTTCCCATTCCCCTATATTAACAAGGGTATAAAATAAAGATACCCAAAGGTCCAGATCTCCATGTATACAACAAGATTTGGTTGTGTCTATGTTATTGGCCGATGCATTTATTTAATTCCTTTCTGCCTGGTTATATCTGGATTACTCTTACAGGATGCATGACTGGTATCGGGGGAGGTTAGCGTGTGTGACTGGTATCGGGGGAGGTTAGCGTGTGTGACTGGTATCGGGGGAGGTTAGCGTGTGTGACTGGTATCGGGGTAGGTTAGCGCGTGTGACTGGTATCGGGGTAGGTCAGCGCGTGTGACTGGTATCGGGGGAGGTCAGTGTGTGTGACTGGTTTTATCGGGGTCAGGTAGGTGCGTGTTGTGTGACGTTTGGTATCATCGGGGAGGTCACGTGGTGTGTGACTGGTTCGGGGTGAGGTCAGACAGCGTGTGTTGACTGAGTATGCGGGGTAGGTCAGTCGTGTGTGACTGGTTATCGGGGTATGGTCAGTGTGTGTGACTGGTGCTCGGGGTAGGTCAGTATGATGTGTGACTGGTATCGGGGGGTAGGTCGTGTGTGTGATGGTATCTGGGGTCAGTGTCAGTGTGTGTGAATGTCATGTTCTGCGGTGCTAGTTGTCCGTGTTGGTGTTGACTGTATCGGGGTACTGCTGATTCACGTGGCGTGTGTGAACTGTATCGTATGTGGGGGTAGGCAGTGTGTGGACTGGTATTCGGGTATGGTCAGCCGTGTGTGACTGGTATCGGGTAGGCAGAGTCGTGTGTGACTGGTATCGCGGGTTGGTTAGTGTGCTTATCGGAGTCAGGGTGTCGGCTGGTATACGGGGTGATGGTTAGTGTTGTGACTTGGGGGGTGGATAGATCGTGTGGGTGTGATGGTCGGTAGGTTCAGTGTGTGTGACTGGTATCGGTGTAGGTTAGTGTGGTGTGACTGGATGGGGTGCGGGGTAGGTTAGTGAAGTTGTACTGTTTATCGGGGTAGGTCAGTGTGTGTGTGACTGGTATCGGGGTAGGTTAGTGCGTGTGTGACTGGTATCAGGGGAGGTCAGGGAGGTCAGTGTGTGTGACTGATGGGGGGTAGGTTGTGCGTATGGACGTATCGGGGTAGTAGGTCAGTGCGGGTGACTGGTATCCGGGTAGGTCAGTGTGTGTGACTGGTATCGGGGTAGGTTAGTGCGTATGACTGGTATCGGGGTAGGTCAGTGCGTGTGACTGGTATCGGGGTAGGTCAGTGTGTGTGACTGGTATCGGGGTAGGTCAGTGTATGTGACTGGTATCGGGGTAGGTTAGTGTATGTGACTGGTATCGGGGTAGGTTAGTGTGTATGACTGGTATCGGGGTAGGTTAGTGTGTGCGACTGGTATCGGGGTAGGTAAGTGTGTGTGACTGGTATCAGGGTAGGTAAGTGTGTATGATGTAAGGTAAGTAGTGAGAGGGGAGGGAGGATCTCGCTGTGATGCTGCAGAGGATTTTTGTCTCTTCTTCTCTCTCCATAGTCTTTATTATTTGGGTCTGTGATACTCGGTCAGGTAGGTGTCATTACTACTGGCACTGAGACAATCACAAGTTACTGTGTCATTGATTAGGATTGTAGTTACTTTATGTGATACAATGTTATTATTAGTGATTAGTAACAGAGTCGTCATTCTCAGTCTTCCTTATTGTGGAGATGGGAGACTGGTGTTATTTTCGGGGTATTTTTAGGATGATGAGTATTGTGCGTAGTAGTAATAGGGGGGAGGGGAGGAATATCAGAGAAGAAATAATTGTAGAAATATTGTAAGATCCGGATTGTGAAATAATATTATATGTATCACATGACTGTTATGGATCCGGGTTACAAGGAGGTCAGGTTAGTAGTACAACTAGTCGGGGCTCATTCACATCCGCGTTTGTGCTCAGCTTTAGTTGCGCATATGTTGCGTTTTGTCTCCGTGTCCATAAATAAATCTGTAAGTGTAACCATTGGTTTGGAAACATCCCACCCGGTTTGTCATCCTCATCAATGAAAAAAAAAAACGATGTTTCATCCGTTTTTTTGACAAACCCACGGATCCATTGCCTGACGTCATCCGCATTCGTGAAATAGGAGATGTTTCATCATTTTTTTCCAGATCAGTGAGAACACAAGCCAATGTGAATACACCCCTAATTGCACCCACAGGAAATCCTGCACCCACCCCCTCCTGCAGCTCCGGACTGATCCTCACTCACACTCTGCATGCTGCACCGCCCCTCCTGCAGCAGGACTGATTCCTCACTCACACTCTGCATGGCTTGCAGCACCCGCCGTCCTGCGTATGACTAATCCTCACTCACACACTCATGCTTGCCCCGCCTCCTGCAGCGAGGACTGATCCCTCACGACACACTCTGCATGCCATGCACCCGTCTCCTGCAGCTGGGACTGGACTGATCCTCACTCACACTCCTGCATCCTGCAAACCGCCTCCTGGGCAGCTAGGACTGATCTGCCAACTTGCACTCAGCATTGGAATATCAGTGGCTCGCCTCTGGTTTAGTGGCATAAAATATGAATGTGGAAACAAGTTTGCATGAGGGTGCATGTGTCTTTTGATTACTTTATTTGGCCTGTTTTTCTTTGCATTCTCTTTTTTTTTTTTTCCTCCCTTTCAGCTTGGATAGACCCGTGTCAAACGTTTGCCGGAGGTCTGAGTACATTGCACGCTGTGGAACTCTCTATGAGATTCACAAATTAAACGCTTACCCTGGCCGACGTGGGCCCTGGCACGCCTGGCAAGAAGAGAAGCGCCCCTGGCCGCCATGGACATTGAACATTACACTAAACTATGGCGAGCAGTAGGAACCTTAGTAACTAGACGCTGCATGCGGAGCCGTGTGCACGGGACAGGGCATGACCGAGGCCTCTTCTCCATAGATGGGACCGGGAGCCCCCCCCACCCCCCCCCAGGCTCACCTCTACTCCAGATTGTCCCCTCAGAAAAAAAAAACTAAGCGTCTTTTCCCTTTCATTGCTGCTTCTGTACAAGAAAACCACCCTCTCACCCGCCCGTCACGGGCCCCACAAAAAAAACCCCCCCCCTTCAATTAATAAACCTATTTTTCTACAAGGAGAATTATGGTGGTTTAGTAGTGATCTTCTGATAGAGGTGTGGGGGGGGTAGCGGTGCTGGTGGGTCGCGATGGTCACAGGTGGCAGACTCAGGGCTGAGGGTGTCGGAGGTAGAAAAGAGTAACGGCGACTGCGTGCTTGGACACAACGCAGGTTTAAGAGAACGTCCATTCTTGATACTTGTTGCAAGTTATAACAGAATGCAGGAGTTGGTGGATACATGTAACAGTTGTTGTGTTTTAGATCTCATCCTCAGAGAGGCGATTGTTTTTTTTTTTTTTTTAAGGAGTTTTGGATTTTCTATTTTGTGGTAACCATTTCTGTTTTGCTTCAAAAATTTGTTTGTACAGCTCTGTATCGTCTGGTGTGGTGTGTGTACATGCCTGTCTCGTGGGTGTGGTTTGTGGGTGGTTGTGTACGGCGCTTGTATCGTGGTTTGTGTGTGTACAGCGCCTGTGTATCGTGTTGTGTGTGTGGGTGTGTTACAGGCCCTTGTATCATGGTTGTGTGTGTGGTACAGGCGCTTGTATCATGGTGTGTGGTTGGTGTACAGTCGGCTTGTATCATGGTGTGTGTGTGGTACAGGCCTTGTATCATGGTGTGTGGTGTGTACGTCGCTTGTCTCATGGTGTGTGTGGTTTGTACAGGCGCTTGATCATGTGGTGTGTGTGGGGTTGTGTACAAGAGGGCGATTGTATCATGGTGTGTGGTGTTACAGGCGCTTGTATCGTGGTGGTGTGTGTGTACAGGGCAGCTTGTATCACATGGTTGTGTTTGTGTGTGTACAGGCGCTTGTATCATGGTGTGTGTTGTGTAAGCGCGCTTGTATCATGGTGTGTGTGTGGGGTGTGTACATAGGCCGCTTGTAATCATGGTGTGTTGTGTAAGGCGCTTGTATCGTTGTGTGTGGGTGTACAGCGCTGTATCATGGTGTGTTTTGGTACAGGGCGCTTGTATCAATGGTGTGTGTGTGTGTGTCCATGCGCTTGTCATCGTGGTGTGTGTGTGTGTGGTGTGTACAGGCGCTTGTATCATGGTGGGGTTGTGTGTGTGTTTGTGGTGTGTGTACATCGCTTGTATCGTTGTGTGTGTGTGTGTACATGCGCTTTGTATCATGTTTGTTGTTTGTTTTTTCCATTCTGCTTTAATCATGTTGTGTTTTGGTTTTTCCTGTCTCTTGTATCATGTTTTTTTTTTGTTGTTTTTTTGTTTGTTTGTTTACATTGGCGCTTGTATCATGGTGTGTGTGTGTGGTGGTGTACAGGGGCTCTTGTATTGAGGTGTGTGTGTTGTAGCAACAGGCGCTTGTTAATCGTGTTTGTTGTTTGTGTACAGGCGCGTCCTGTATTGTGGTTTGTGGTGTTTACAGGCCGCTTGTATTTTGGGTGTGTGGGTGTAACAGGCGCTTGTATCGTGTGGTGGTGTGTGTACCGCGCTTGTATCGTGTGTGTGTGTACGGGGCGCTTTGTACGTGGTGTGTGTGTTGTACCGGCGCTTGTATCGTGGTGTGTGTGTGTGTGGTTTGTACAGGCGCTTGTACATGGTTGTGTGTCCAGCGCTTGTAATCATGGTTTGTGGGTGTGTACAGCGCTTGTATCGTGGGTGGTGTGTGGTGGTGTGTGTGTACAAGGCGCTGTATCGTGGTTGTGTGTGTGTGGTGTCAGGCTCATTGTATGCTTGGTTGTGTGTGGTTTGGTTTACCAGGCAAGGGCGCTTGTATCGTGGTGTGTGTGGTGTGACAGGGCGCTTGTGATCGTGGTGTGTGGTGTGTGTGTACAGTCGCTTGTATCGTGGGGTTTGTTGTTTTTTTTTCCCATTCCTTTTTAACTGCGGTTTTTGTGTTTGTAAGTCGTCGTTTTATCTTTTTTTTGTTTTTGTTTGTTTACCTTCGCTTTTCTCTTTTTTTTTTTTTATTTTTTTTCGGCCTTCTCTTTGTTCTCTTTTTTTGTTTTATTTTTTTCCCTTGCTTTTTCTCTTTTTTTTTTTTTTTTATTCCCACGTTCTCTTTTCTCTCTTTGGTTTTTTGTGTGTGTACAGAAAAAGGCGCTTGTATCGTGATGTGGGGGGGGTGTTTACATGCGCTGGATCATGAAGTGTGCTGTTTTGTACATGCGCTTGTATCTGTGTGTGTTGTGTGTTTACATGGCGCTTTTATCTTTTTTTGTTTTTGTGTTTGTGTACACATTCCGCTTTTATCATGTTTTTGTTGTTTTGTTGGTTCCATTCGTCTTTTATCCTAATTTGTTTTTTTTTTTTTTTTTTTACCTGGGTCTCTTTATCTTTTTTGTTTTGTCACATTCTCTTTGTCCTCTTGTTTGTTTTTTTTGTTTTTTTTTTGTGTGTGGGTTTTTTCCCTGTGATGTGGCTCATATGTTCTCTTTTTTTTTTTTGTGTAAACATGCGCTTGTATCGTGTTGTGGTGGTGTGTGTGTACACGGCGCTTGTATACGATGTGCTTGTGTGTACGGACGCTTGTTCGCTGTGATCGGTGATGTGATGTACAGAGCGTTGTTCCTCTGAGTAACTTTGGCAGCAAATCTGCCCCTGCTAGTGTTGTCTCATTGGTCTGTATCCGGGGAGACAATCCCAAGCGTGTTTCCTAATCCGGCCATACGATCACATATATCAGAGATTACCTGATGATTTCACTGGGCAAGGAATATTCATATTTTGGTCATTTTATGATCTACATTTTATTACATTGTTTTCTTAGTCTCTTTGAATATGTATAGAAGTGAGCTTTTCTAGATACGAATTTGGGCAGTTGACAGTAGTGTGCTAGTAGATGGTGGAAGAAAGCGGGTCGGGAGCCTTGCTGGAACGTACAATTCCCAGCAGTCTTCTGATATGTCGCTAGATGTCCGGCTGCCCGAAGATACTTCTTCTTTATGTCGTCGACACTTGTCTTACTGAACACCAGCAGCCAAGGGAACGCGCAGAAAGAACGTGCAAAACCTCCAACCTGCCGCCACCCAGCGCCTGGCGGACCCTTCCCTCAGCAAGTCGGCGAGGGGTGTGGGAGCGCTGACTTCTGCTAGTGCCCCACCGATAGTCGGCTCTAATTCGTTTTAGGCAGGAAGAAGACGAAGCCTCCACATCTAACTCAGCAGTGACATACAGGAATAGGTCTAATTGTCTGACTGCTGATCCATGGCACCGCCGTCTCTAGCACCCGGTCCTACCCCTCCCCTAACAGCCAGCTCCTGCCGCAGCCAAAGAACAGAAATCAACCATGCCATGCAAACCTGATTATAATATCCATCTTAGAGTCTAATATAGGATAAGGAGCTCAATTCATATGATGATCTGAGAACTTAATAATATAAGAAACTAATATATAACACAAGTACCCATCAGTAAATGTAATAAGTAATGCGCTGATATAAGATTTTAACGTGCCAGCGTAATACATTGTATATCACAAATATAACATTAACGTGCCAGCCGTAATACATAGATGTTAATACATTGCATTATCCACTAATCTAAGATGTAACGCTGCAGGGGTTAATACCATAGTGTATGATACAATTGTATCACATATATAAGAGGTTAAACGTGCAGCGTAATACACATGTAGTATATACAATGTATATCAATATACTAACGATTGTAACGTGCAGCCGTAATACCATAGTGTATAAGTACATTGTATATCACATATATAAAGATGTAACGCCAGATAATACCATAGTGTAATAATACATGTAATCACATAATATAGAGGTAAGTGCAGGACCGTATACCATAAAGTGTATATACATAGTATATACAAATATAACGAGGTAACGTCGCAGCGTAATAACCATAGTGTATAGTACATTGTATAATCACATAAATATAGACGAGTAACGTGCAGACGTAATACCATAGTGTATAATACATTGTATATCACATAAATAACGATCAGGTAAACGCTGCAACGTAATAAAATTGTATCACATAATATAGATGTCACGATGCAGCGTAAAATGCTTCACATAAATATACAGGATTTCCAGGATAAATACACCATTACATCTCATCTTCTGCTTTTCATACCAAATCCGGATTTTATTACATTTCTTGTTGTACAATGAGGGGCAGAGGCGCGGAGCGAGGAGGATTGGGAATGTAGAATTCTTCTAATGACGCTCCGGGGATGTACGAGGAAATCTCTGTATATAATGTTCTATCATCTGCATCTGCAGATCACAGGAGACGTAGTCATCTGGAGGGGGGAGGGGGATCCGGTGGAGTCTAGTCAGCCCAGACTCCGGACCAGAACCTGGATATTGCAGGATGAGCCAATACCTAGTTATACTAATACTCTCTATCCTAGTACTAGTCATATTCTATAATAATCTACCCTGACTCTAAGTACTAAGCACTGGTAATATTCTAGCATAATAATGATTACTACTAGCAATATCCTGGCCAAATAGTAAACTCCTATCCTAATAATACTACTGTAATAATCCTGGCCAATAGTAAAACTCTATCCTAAATACTACTAGTAATTCCTGGCCAAATAGTATAAATACTCTATCCTAAGAATTACTACTATAGCATATCCTGGCCAAATAGTAATAATACTCTCTATCCTAATAATTATACTAGAATATCCTGGCAAATAACATACCCTATCCCTAATATGACGACATTTAATATCCAGGCCAAATAGTAACAATCTCTAATCCTATAATGACTACTAGTAATATCCTGGCCAAATAGTAAATACTCTATCCTAATAATTACTACTAGTCAATTTCCTGGCCAAATAGTAATATCTCTATCCTAATAAACTACTAGCATATCCTGGCCAAATAATACCAATCCCTATCCTAATAATGACGACTCGTAATATCCATGCCAAATAGTAAAATACTCTATCCTATAATGACTACTAGTATATCCTGGCACAAATAGTACTAATACTCTATCCTAATAATGACTACTAGTATATCCAGGCCAATAGTAATAATACTCTATCCTAATAAGACTACTAGTAATATCCTGGCCAAATAGTAACAATACTCTACCTAATAATGACTACAGTATATCCTGGCCAATAGTAATAATACTCTATCCTAATAATGACGACTAGTAATAATCCAGGCCCAAATAGTAATAATTACTCTATCCTAATAATGACTACTAGTCAATATCCTGGCCAAATAATAACAATACCCGCTATCCTAATAAGTGACGATAGTACTTATCCTGGCCAATAGTACAATACTCTATCCTAATATGACTACTAGCAATATCCTGGCCAAATAGTAAATACTCTATTCCTATAATGGCGACGTAATATCCTGGCCAAATAGTAAACAATACTCTATTTCCTGTATAATGACTACTAAGCAATATCCTGGCCAAATAGTAACAATACTCTATCCAAAATGACTACTGTATATCCTGGCCAAAATATAATAGCTCTAACCTCATAATGAACTACAGTAATAGTCCTGGCCAATAGTAACAATACTCTATCCTAAATGACTAACTGTAATATCCTGGCCAAAGTAATAATAGTCTAACCTCATATGACTACTAGTAATATCCTGGCCAAAAGTAATAATACTCTATCCTAATAATTACTACTAGTAATATCCTGGCCAAATAGTAACAATACCCTATCCTAAAAATGACTACTAGTAATATCCTGGCCAAATAGTAATAATACTCTATCCTAAAAATGACTACTAGTAATATCCTGGCCAAATAGTAATAATACCCTATCCTAAAAATGACTACTAGTAATATCCTGGCCAAATAGTAATAATACTCTAACCTCATAATGACTACTAGCAATATCCTGGCCAAATAGTAACATCTCAAACCTAATAATGCATAACTAGTACTATCCTGGCAAAATAGTAACAATACTCTAACCTAATAATGACTACTAGTAATATCCTGGCCAAAAGTAAAATACTCTACCTAATAATTGACTACTATAATATCCTGGCCAAATAGTAACAATACTCTACCTAATAATGACTCTAGATATCCTGGCCAAATGTAACAATCCTCTAACCTAATATGACTACTAGTAATATCCTGGTCAATAAGTAACAATCTCTAACTAATAATGACTACTAGTAATATCCTGGCCAAATAGTAAAATACTCTAAACTAATATGACTACTAGTAATATCCGGCCAAATAGTAACAATACTCTACCTATAATGACTACTATAATACCGGCCAAATATAAACTATCAATAAATGACTACTAGAATATCCTGGCCAAATAGTAATAATACTCTATCCTAATGACTACTAGCAATTCCTGGCCAAATAGTAACATACTCTATCCTAAAAATGACTACTAGTAATATCCTGGCCAAATAGTAATAAAGTCTATCCTAATAATGACTACTAGCAATATCCTGGCCAAATAGTAACAATACTCTATCCTAATAATGACTACTAGTAATATCCTGGCCAAATAGTAACAATACTCTATCCTATAATGACTACTAGCAATATCCTGGCCAAATAGTAACAATACTCTATCCTAATAATTACTACTAGCAATATCCTGGCCAAATAGTAATAATACCCTATCCTAATAATGACGACTAGTAATATCCAGGCCAAATAGTAATAATACTCTATCCTAATAATGACTACTAGTAATATCCTGCCAAATAGTAATACTCTATCCTATAATGACTACTGTAATATCCTGGCCAAATAGTAACAATACTCTATCCTAATAATACTACATAAAATCCTGGCCAAATAGTAAAATACTCTAACCTATTAATTAATTACTACTAGCCATACCAAAACACCATAAGCAACACTGTAACCTAATAATAACTACTACAAGAGCTCTAGGTAACAAGGACTAATGATACTCCCCCTAATAATTACACCTACTACACACAGTCTTTGCTCACTGAGTACTTGTTGATACTCTGAACTGATAATAATTCCCATTATTACTCACTCCATGTACATCCAGCAATAACCTACCCTGACAGTTACTATAACCTGATTCATACTAATAACAATGAGCAAATACTAGTAATACTCTGACTACTACTCTACTAATCCATCCCAATAGGGGCTCTTTCACATTGGCGCTGTTATTCCCGCCCCTAGGATACGCCCTCACTAAGCCGATTGACTTATAGGCGCCGTGCTATATACTTGGCTTACTGATTCTCATGATCTGGAAACAAAAAAAAATAGAGTGATGATTATGTGCCTGTGCTGTTTAGACAACATACTCCTATTTCACGGAATGCGGATGACGTACAGGCAAGGATCCGTGAGGTTTGTAAAAAAGCTGATGAAAACATCTTGTTTTTTTTCATTGATGAGGATGACAAACCGGTGGGATGTTTCCAAACCAATGGTTTACACTTACAGATTTATTTTGGACACGAGACAAAACGCAACATATGCCAACTAAAGCCTGACACCAAACGCGGATGTGAATGAGCCCCGACTGTTGTACTACTAACCTGACCTCCTTGTAGCCCGGATCCATAACAGTCATGTGATACATTAATATTATTTCACATCCGGATCTAATAAGTAAAATTATTTCTTCTCCGAGAATCCTCCCCCCCTATTACTACTACGCACAATACTCATCATCCTAAAAATACCCCGAAAATAACACAGTCTCCCATCTCCACAATAAGGAAGACTGGAATGACGACTCTGTTACTAATCACTAATAATAACATTGTATCACATAAAGTAACTACACTTACTCTAATAATTGAACACAGTAACTTCGTAAATTGTCTCAGTGCCAGTAGTTAATGACACCTACCTGACCGAGTATCACAGACCCCAAATAAATAAGACTCATGAGTAGAGAGAAGAAGAGACAAAAATCACTCTAGGCCAGCATCACAGCGAGATCCTCACCCTACCCCTCTCACTCTCACTACCTTACATCATACACACTTACCACCTGATACCAGTCACCACACCTACATACCCCGATACCAGTCGCACACACTCTAACCTACCCCGATACCAGTCTCATACACACTAACTCACTACCCCGGATCCCAGTCACTACACAACCTACCCCGGATTCCAGTCACATACCCTGACCTACCGCCTGAATACAGTACCACCCCTGGACCTCCACCCCGTACAGTCACACGCACTGCCCTACCCGATACCAGTCATACGCAACTAACCCTACACCGATACCATGTCACACACATGACCTACCCGATACCAGTCACCGCACTGACCTACCTACCGATACGTCCATACGCCCCACCAACCTACCCCATCCAGTCACACACACTGACCTCCCACCTCCCCTGATACCAGTCACACACACTAACCCGAACAGTCCAACTAACCAGACGCACGAACCAGTAACAAATGCTACAATACCCACCCTACAGTCACACCACTAACCTACCCCTGATACCAGATCCAACACACTAACCTACCCTGATACCAGACACACCAAGCTGAACCAACCCCGATACCACGTCACGCATACACTAACCTCCAATACCGAGTCACATACACCTAACCATCCCCATACCACTCACACACGACCTCCCCGATAACCAGTCACACACATCTGACTACCGAAAGTCACCAAATGACAGTAAACGATAACCAGCAAACGACACCTTACCCCGCTCTAATACCAGTTCACACACACTGACCTACCCCGACATACACAACGACCACCGACTTCACACACACTGACCTACCCCGTATCACCACACGACCACCCCCGATCACACACATCACTGACCTACCCCCACCAGTCAACCAGCTGCACCACGATAACAGTCACACACCTGACTACTCACCGATACCATCAAAACCGAGCAGAAATCACACATGACTGACATGGACTAAGCACACTAACAAAGTCAAAACACCTGCCACCCAGAAAGACTGATAACAAGGCACAAACGAACCTGAAAAACAGAACCTAACTAAAGGCTAAACCGGAAAAAGACATAAAGAACACCACCGATACATCACCACACTGACCTACCCCCATGAGAAGCTCAGCACACACTGACCACCCCGATACACAGTCCAAACCGCTAATACCTGACCCCGATACCAGTCAACACGCTAACCTACCCCGATACAGGAAAACAGTAAACGAACTAAACCCCGACTACCAGTCACAATAGCGAAAATAACTAAAAGAAAGCCTACACCTCCCCTCCGCATACAGTCATGCTCCTGTAAGAGCTAATCCAAATATAACCATGGAAGAAGAATTAAATAAATGCATACGGCCAAATAACATAGACACAACCAAATCTTTGTTGTATCCATAGGGATCTGGACCTTTGTGTATGTTTATTTATATACCTCTGTTCACTAGAGGAATGGGAAGAGCAAAACCCTCAGCTTAGCGAAAGCGATGAGGTCATGGCTCCTTACCTAAGGATCATCACGCTTCCTTCCACTGCGGGTTCTGCTCTTCCCGCACTCAGCTCTTCCGACACAGGGTGTTCAGGATTCCACTCGCCTGGAGGCTCTCCACCATTGTTTAGAGCTAATCAAATATAAACCAGGCAGAAAGGTAAAGGTTAAATAAAGGTATAGGCAAATAACCTAGGGACACTAAACGAAACTCTACCGTCAGCCAGCAGTATATCAAAACAGGCAGCACAACGGCGGGGAGCGACAAGCGAGACGCGCAAACATCAAAGAGAAAGAGCAGCCCCAAAGGACAAACCTAAACGTAACAAGATAGGAGAATCTAAAATGGAAAGGAAGAAGCGGAAAGAAATGAATGACGAAAAAAGAAAGAAAAACGGGAAGGAAGAAACTAAACAAAAAAATCGTGAAGAAAAGGCAGCGAAAAAAAAATTGAAAAATGAAACAGAGACACAGTACACCGCTCAAAAACCAAAAGGAAACAAAGCACACACCCGAGAAAGTTGCAAAAAAAAGGAACATAACCATGCATACCAGTCACACGCACCACCTACCCCGCAAACCAGTCACAACCACTAACCTACCCGAATACCAGTCACACAACTGACCCTACCGCAAAATACCAAGTCACACGCCAATAAACCCCCCCTACCCCTGATACCATGTTTCACAACACTAACCTCACCCCGAGATTACAAGATTCACATACATAAACCTCACCCCGCGACAAAGGAAAAAAAAGAACAGATAAAAATGCGATACCAGTAAAAAAAAAGGCACATAAGAAAACGGATACCGAGGCACATACATACCCTACCCCGATAACAGTCCACACACACTGCTACCACGATATAAGATCAAAGCCACTAACCTAACCCTAGATACAGTCCACACACAATGACCTCCCCCGATATAACAGTCATATACATGAACCTACCAGTAACGAGAAAATGATGCCAAAAAAACGAGGACACCAAGTACACAAAGTAGGAGAAAAGGACAAAAAGAATTGCATCGAAAAAATCACGGCGCATACACTGTAAAAAAAGAAACGAACAACACGAGTACAACAGAGTAAAAAGCCGGACGTAACCTACCCCGGAGTACATAGTCACACACACCAACGAGCCAACGATACCAGTTCACACACATTTACCTACCCCTCTTTGATACCAGCACACACGCCTAACCTACCAACGCATACATTCATGCATACCTGTAAGAGTAATCCAGATATACAGGCAGAAAGCCGAAATAAATAAATGCATCGCGCCACAATAACATAGACAAAACCAAATCTTGTTGCTATAACATGACCCGCCCGATCTGGACCTTTAGGTATGTTATTTTTATACCCTTGTTAATTACATAGGGGAATGGAGAAGAGCCAAACCCATCAGCTCCCCTTAGGAAAGCAGCAGTGACGTCAACTGGCTCACTTACTCAGGATCATCGTTACCTCCACCATGAGGGTCTGGCCCTCTTCACGTTCAGTCTTCAGCACCAGGTTCAGGATCTCGCTGCCCCGCGGCAACCTCCAAGCATTGTTAGAGTAATCCAAATATAACCAGGCAGAAAGTAATTAAATAAAGGTATAGGCAAATAACATGGACACAACCACTACTAGTCAGCGCTAGTAATGCAGACCAGTAACATCTACTGATCCTTCATCAATAATCTCCCCTCATACCAGTCATACGCACTAACCTACCCCGATACCAGTCACACACGCACTAACCTCCCCTGATACCAGTCACACACAGCGCTGAAAATCCACCCGACCATTGGTCACACACGATGCTGACCTCCCCCGATTACAGTCACACACACTGAACTCCCGATACCAGTACACACACACTGACTCCCCCGATCCAGTCACACACACCTGACCTGAACCCGAGATAGAACTATACAGTCACACACACACTAACCTATCCCCTGATACCAGTCACAAGCGCATTGAACAACCCCGTTGATTACCAGTGAACACACCCTAACCTTACCCCACGCATACCAGTCACACACACGCCTAATCCTAACCACGATACCAGTCACAACACTACCTCGCCCCGGATACAGCTAACACACACTTAACCTCCCGATACCAGTCACACACGCGCTGACCTACCCACTCGCCATACCAGTCCACCACACGCCGCTTGACCCTACCCCGAACCAGTACACACACAAGGAAAACGTAACAACATCACTCTTCCAATAGGAGATAAGAGATTCCTCACCCCCCCTTCCTGTTACGGGGAATAAAAAGAGAAAAATAGAAAGGAAGAAATCAAGAAGCTATTATTCGCACCAAAGTGCGCTATGGCCCCCGCACGAAAATATTACACGTCCATCTCGTCGCCGGTCGCTGCTCTTTCTTAATATCACCTCGACTGATACTTCTATCCCGCGGTCCCGCCGTTTGCCGCCTTCCCTCTGCGTGACTAATCGCCTGCCCACCCCCCCATCCAGCCTGAACCGTTCATCCCTCAACCACCCTGCACCTCTCCCCATCGTGCCCCTCCTTCTTAGCCTATACGCTCCCAGATGTCTGACTCCCCTCATGCATGCCCCCTACTTTGGCTTACCTCCCCTATAAATCATCCTCGTCCTAACCCGATAAAAGTTCACACACTTACTAACCCTACCCCGAAGACCAGTCACACCACAATAACCTACACGATACCAGTCACACACACTGACCTGCCCCCCGATTTCCAGTCACACACACTACCTCAACCCCGATACCAGTCACGACACGCGCTGACCTCCCCGATACAGTCCCACACTATGAACCTAGACCCGCGATACCAGTCACACACGCGCCCGTCGCTGCCTCCACGATACCAGTCAAACACAGCGGCTGACCAGCCCGAATACCAGTCCACACACTGACCTAGCCCCAGCGAACGATACAGTCACACACGCCAAACGCTGAAATCGAGCAAAGATACCCCAGATTACAGTCAAACACTCAACGACACAACAGCACACAGCAAGGAACATGACAGTCACACACACTGACATGACCCCAGATCACAGTCACACACACTAACCCTACCCCCGATACCAGTCACACACATCTGACCTACCCCGAGACCAGTCACACACACTAGACCAACCCCGATACCAGTCACACACGCGCCTGACCTACCCACGCCAAACTAGTAACACCGCGTCTGACCTCCCCGAACCAGTCACAGCACGCACCGCTGACCTCCCCCGATAGATACCAAACTCACCCACAACAGCCGCCCTGACCTGCCCCTGATAACCAGTCACCCACACAAACATAACCCACGATACCAGTCACACCACGCCGCATGACCTCTCCCGAGGATACCACTCACACAAATGAACCTGCCCCCTAGAAAAGCCCTAAAGATACCCAGTACACAACGCTGCGTGTCAAAAGACCTCCCACGATACCACCCATCGTCACCACACTGCGAGATGAGCCTGACCCCGCTCACCAGTCACACACACGGGAACCTGCCCAGCGATACAGTCACAACAAAACAGTCGCGCTGACCGTAACCACACGATACCAGTCACACACTCTAATCCTATCCACAGAACTACACCCAGGCTCGACACACACTGACTAGCCCGATACCAGTTTCACACACATGACCTGCACGGACATTACTAGTCACACCACACTGATCCTACCCCTGATAACAGTACACACTTGCTGCTGGCCTCCCCCCGAGTACCAGTCACACACGCGAGGCCTCCCCATTTGATCACAGTCACACAAGCGCCTGACTCCACTGTAGCATACCAGTCAACACACGACGCTGACCAAGCCCGCATACAAGTCACAACACTGACCTGCCCCCGCTACCAGTCAACACACGGGGATGCCTACCTCAAACCCCCCCGGATACAATGTAACACCTACATAACCATCACCCCCGAGATCCGTCACCACACTGACCTAGCCCCTGGATACAGTCAACACACTGACCTACCCGTGATACCAGATCAACACAACACTGACCTAACCCGGCTTTTGACCCAGGATTACCGTCACACACATCGGCCCCAGCCATACTGGCCTAAACGCCCCCCGAACAGTCACACACGGCAGCCGATTGCGCTCTTGACGTCCCCCGATATATACAGTCACACTGACCTCCCCCTGCGATCAAAGTCCCACATAACGACGTCCTAAGACTACCCCAATTAAGATACCCAGTCACACACGCCGCTTCATGCTGACATCGCACAAAGGGACCAGTCACACACGCCGGACTGACCCTCCCCGATATCCAGATCACACACCGCGAGCTAGATCCATACCACCCCGATACACAGTCACACACGACGCTGATTGTCACCTCCCTAGCAATACAGTCACACCACGCGTGCTGGACTCCACCGTATACCCATGTCCACACACGCGGGACATCTGGGGCCTCTCCCCGGATAACAGTCAACACACCGACCGGCTGACCTCCCCCGATACCTGTCACACACACTAGAAATCCTGACCCAGATACCAGTAACACACACTAACCTCCCCCAAGAACCAATCACCAACTGCGCGCCTAGCTGACCTCCCCCCGTTGATACCAGTCACACAGAACCGGCTGACCTCCCCCGGTAACAAGTCATACATCCATAATATCATCTCTCTATCTATACTAGACATACTCCTGCTAGAGTAATCCATGATTAATAACAGGCAGAATAGGAATAAATACAGCATCGGGCAATACCATAGAACACAACCCAATAAGTTGTTGCCTATACATGAGATCTGGACCTTTGACGGTATCTTCTATTTATACCCTTGGTTTAAAATAGGGGAATGGACGATTCAGACCCTTCAGACCCAAAGAAAGCCAGAGTGATCGAGAGGTTTCAAGGGCTCACTTACCTCAGGTAATACAGGCGTTTCCTCCACCGAAAAGCGCGATTACTTCCTGCTCGTCCCGCTTAAGTACCTTTCAGCCAGGGTTCAGGATCTCGACTGGGGCCTCCAATCTGCTTAGAGTAGTCCCAGTATAACCAGACATGAAAGCTAATATTATAAATCCAGGATATCGCGCCAATAATTATAGACACAACAGTCGCTGTCAGTGCTGTGAAAATATGTAGGGGGACTAGCACAACCTAAACGTTTATACCATGTCTATCGCCGCACATATATAGCCAATATATGAACTGGAAACAAAAAAGATGGATGGTGACGTATGACAAACAACGAGTAAACCTTATTTCAATACAAACAAAGCAACATGTCCCAGATAGTGATGATAGAAACATAAAAACATTTAAAAAGGTACCAAGTACATATCAAGCCTCCCCTTATCCATACACCGCGACACGAAATGATCTACCTTCGACTGTATGAGAAAAGAGATAGCGAGCACTTGTAGATCCCCACACTAGGCCTCCTGCAAGGAATAACAGCGCCAATGTGAAAGAGCCCCTATTGGGATGGATTAGTGGAGTAGTAGTCAGAGTATTACTAGTATTTACTCATTGTTATTAGTATGAATCAGGTTATAGTAACTTGTCAGGGTAGGTTAGTGCTGGATGTACATGGAGTGAGTAATAATGGGAATTATTATCAGGTCAGAGTATTACAAGTACTCAGTGAGCAAAGGCTGTGTGTAGTAGGTGTAATTATTAGGGGGGAGTATCATTAGTCCTTGTTACCATAGAGCTTGTAGTAGTTATTATTAGGTTACAGTGTTGCTTATGGTGTTTGGTTATGGCTAGTAGTAATTATTAGGTTAGAGTATTGTTACTATTTGGCCAGGATATTGCTAGTAGTCATTATTAGGATAGAGTCATCAAAAGACACATGCACCCTCATGCAACTTGTTTCCACATTCACATTTTATGCCACTAATCAGAGGCAGAGCCACTGCATTCCCATGCTGAGTGCAAGTGCAGATCAGTCCTAGCTGCAGGAGGCGGTGCAGGCATGCAGAGTGTGAGTGAGGATCAGTCCTAGCTGCAGGAGGCGGTGCAGGCATGCAGAGTGTGAGTGAGGATCAGTCCTAGCTGCAGGAGGCGGTGCAGGCATGCAGAGTGTGAGTGAGCATCAGTCCTAGCTGCAGGAGAGGGTGCAGGATTTGCTGAGTGCCAGTGAGGATCAGTCCTAGCTGCAGTAGTGGGTGAGGGCATGCTGTGTGTGAGTGGGGCTTCAGTGCTGAGTGTGAGTGGGGCTGAGTGCTGAGTGCAGGCATACTGAGTGTGAGTGAGCATCAGTCCTAGCTGCAGTAGTGGGTGAGGGCATGCTGTGTGTGAGTGAGGATCAGTCCTAGCTGCAGGAGGGGGTGCAGGCATGCAGAGTGTGAGTGAGGATCAGTCCTAGCTGCAGGAGGCGGTGCAGGCATGCAGAGTGTGAGTGAGGATCAGTCCTAGCTGCAGGAGGCGGTGCA